>JAHBMJ010003591.1:47188-58074 GCA_018398765.1 Chromera velia | reverse complement strand
GGGGGGGGGGGGGGGGATAGACTGCTGAGACTGTTATAATAATGATATATGAATTTATGTTAGTTAGTTAGTTAGTTAGTTAGTTAGAGGATGCCTAACCCCAGTTGGAGCGCTAAGCTCCCGGGCGGCACATACATGCATGGTTGTTGTTTGTTAAGTTGCCGGTAGAGTTGATCAGTTAATCACTTTCTAGAATTGGGAGACAGGCATCAAAGAGATAGGCCGGATGCGAGCGTAGAAGCAATTGAATGACATTATGGATAAAGAGTTCAGATGTACTTGCACTGGGGAGTGAACAGTTACAATCATTTGAATTAATGGATTCCAGCTTAGCCAGGCAGTGTAAGAATTCTCTTTCATCCAATCACTTGGCACATGAAGAAAGTTTATACATGAAATCATTAACACACCGAATATAAGAATCATGTACACAGAGTTTGTGGTTGCTACATTCAACAGACAAAGCACTGCTTTCACCTTGTGGGTTAAATGAGAGCAGACGTAAGAAACCGAACAGAGAGCCATCGGTTACTATGAGAGCAGATCGAGGGAGGACAGAAAAGGAGTGGAGATCAGAAGCGGATTTGTTGCACAAAAGAAACATAAACATACAATGAGAGGAGGGAAAAGCTTGTTGAAGGGGGGTGAGCTTAGTAAGAGGAGGAAAATATGAAGAAGCGATAGCCCCCGCCCACTGCATGCAGACCTCTTCCGCAACTGCATGTCTAGCTCTGCCCTTAAAGAAGAGAGAGCCGGTGCCTTGAACTCTCCGTCGCTGCTGCCCGCTGGTGCCAGGGTGTTGCGGCACTCCCACCTCCAACGAACAAACAAAATCCAGACCAGCCCAACGAAGCAGCCGCAAGGAAGCTCTCGAAAACTCTGGACAACTGTTTCCTTTCTAGGCATGCAGCATTACAGCGGGAACGGTGTGCATGGTTTGCGAGAGCGAGCACTACCAGTCGGCCACTCTAAAGCAAAGCAGGGCTTTTACAGGAAGCAGGCCAAAAATATACAAGGAGGGCAAACGAAGACTGTGAGCAGACAGACGGCCAGATCAGTATGCAAAACAGAGCTGCAAAGCATTGATTGCAAGAAGATCGGCATCATGAAGAGGGAAGCATTCGAGGCAGTACAGTGCAACAGGGGACCAACACGCTCTAAAAACAGTCATCTGCGCATCTATACTGAGGGGACCCATGCTGGCAATCAGACTAAACACAGCCCCCAGGGCGTGGGAGGCGGGAGCAATACGCGATGCAACTATAACATATGTATGTATGTATAACATATAGTTTTAATTGTTTTGGAAGCTTTCCCTAAGTCACTGTAATTCATCATTACCATATCATAACTTAGCACACGTTGATAGAGCATTGACGTATCATTAACGCAGATTAAGAGTCTCAGACCCGCTAGGACGCTAGAAATAGAAGAATTTTTTTTTTAAGGTCTAGTACAATAGTACAGTACAGTGTAGATATCATAGTACAGTAGTACAGTACAGTACAGTGTAGTACAGTATACTTGTGCAACTATGTCATACATTGATATGAATTGCCTTGCGACTGCTGGCACCGAGAGACAGTGCAACGCGGTGACACGCCGGGGCTGGTAGTGGTACTAGATCGACACGTTCCCGTCTCGATCCCTTTAACCCCCTTGTTTCCTTTGCTCCGAAATCTGGCCCTTGAAACACCTTTCGGCTGAATTAATCCAACCGCCGTCGATCTCTTTTCCGATCGACGCAGCAATTGTCAATGCAAACAATCAAATGCTCGACCAACAAACACTCAGCCTGGCTTTCATGTTCGAAAGCTGGCGGGCTGACGCGAATAAAGCGAAAAAGTATGAAGAAAACAAAAAATAAGAATGACGGCGACAAAAAACGGAAAGAAAAGAGGCGTTCCTCAAAGAACAACCATGTCACCGACCCCCATTCCCACTTCAGGCCTCTTTCCTTCCCTGCTCCGTTTCTAGAGTGTGCAACATTCTTCCTTGAGCCCCAACGCGTTGAATTCTTTACCTCGAAATGTTGAAAAAACATCCGCTCTCCTTTCATGAAGTGTGGAAGAACTCATTCTACTGGCGGTTGTGGATCTCGAGGCGGTTTCAGTTTCCGATGAGGAGAGAGACAGACAGCTCCCACCTGGATACCTATCGTTACCTGATTTGGTGACATCGTCTTTGTCGGTCCTGCTTGCGGAGAGGAGGCTGAAGGGGATGGCAGAGCCGATGGAGATGCGGGGGAGGTCTGGGGAGACTGAGCACTTTCCTTCTCTTTCTCCTTTTCTGCCGAACCCTGCGTTTGTTGCTGTTGTTGTTTGCTGTTTGCCTTCTCCTTGTCCTTTTCTGCCCTCTCCGTTTTCTTCTTTCCCGGAAGCCCACTCAGCTTCTCCCCCACGACCTGGAGGGAGACGCCCAGAGATCCGGGAGGCCTCTCCATTGCACGCTGCAAAAACAACAACAGGTAGACAGCCAAAAGAGATGTATTGGCATGGCAGCTCACAATGTCATCATTGCAGCTAGCGGACGTGCGACGGAAGGAAAGAGAGACTGATCAAGGGACAGTCGCGTTGAAGTCCTGTGCAACAAACAGCTTTGTGGGAGCAGACACACAGAACGACAAAAAGACACAAGGACAGAGGCCGACCTTGCTTCTGTGGAGGATCTGGAAGTCTCCTGTGTCAACGCTCTCCCTCTTCTTCGAAGAGGCGCTGTAGTAATCCACCATCACTTTCACTGCGTCCTCCATCACCTTCTTCACCATCAGTTTTGTCACCTGCACAGGACACAATCATGGCAGCGGGACTGTTATCCACGTCTTTGAAATACCTTGAGCACAACGCGCTCTTCTCATGGCAACAGATAACGACAGAATGTGGGCCGCAAAGAAGTAGTGACGCACGCACACACTGAAAAGCTATCTGCTTTCCCTAGTGGCTGCCTGCCCGCCTTCCTGCCTGACCTTTGTCGAGTAGTCCATTGCCGGCGATGAGTTAATCTCGATCAACCAGGTGTTCAGGTTGTCGTCCACCATAAAGTCGTACCTGCACATCCCCATCAGCAGAGAAGTCAAAAACGAGTGCAGAAGTGAAATATACGGCAGACAGAGGTGTGTTCTTGATACAGACGCAAGGTATGATTTTAAAAAAAAAAACCGTAGTCTAGCAGAATAAAGATGAATAAAAAATGCACATGTGAACGCGAGTCAGTGTTATTGTTGCTTTTTTTGTTTCTGTCCTTCTTCGCCGACCCACCCATAAAGTTCGAAGGTGTTCCTGCGGTTCTCGACCTGCAAGGGAGAACAGAAGAAGACCAAGGTGAATGGATTGCATGTTTGTATGGAAGAACATAAGAAAATATGCGTGCGAGAGAAGCAAAGCCGAGTTTTTTGACTCACCTTTTACTGTTTTTCTGACACCGACACATCTTGTGTTCGTTTCTTGACTTCCATCCCTCTTTTCGTTTCCTTCTCTGTGTCTTTCTTCTTTCTTGGGATTGATTCTCTCTGCCATTTTTCTTTGCGAGTCCACTTTGGCCGGATTGCTTGTCTTTTTTTTTATTGCCTCTCCGTCTGCTTTTCTTCTGTCTTTTTCTCTCTTCCTTTCCCACTGGTCTCTCCAGGGGTCATGACGAAGCAAAAGGCAGAAAAATAAATAGAGCACAACTGCGCATTATCTGGAGGAACCCCGGAGCAACAGCATGCACTGATTGCAACTGGAGCTCATCAACTAACCATGTCCTGTGCGCAGGAAAGAGAGAAATAGACGTAGCGTTTGATTGCCGGCATGATGTGTTTTGCGTACACATCCTCGCCGTCACAGGATCCCTTCAGGAAGTCCGCAAAGTCCCCTCCTGACATCATGCACCCTTCAATCTCGCAGTCAGCAAACTTCTCCGAGTACTTCGCAACAGAATTGTTCGTCAGGTGAGAGAACCTGCAGGAATTAAGGAACAGATCCACACGTGACGGCATCTTTTTACATTTTCATTACAAAAAGCACTTTCCTGCGGCGTGAGTCTGGAGAAGCACTGCAGCACAAAAACGGCGGAACTGTCCAACATTCATCTCACGAGCACCCCCGCCCAGCCCACCCAGCGAACACCCACACACAAGCGAGACTGCGGTGGAAACTGAAATTTCGAGGCGAAAAACAAACACACAAAAGAAACTAGATAGACAGACAGGCAGACCTGTTGTCGAACTGCACGACATCGTAGGTCTCGGCACTGAATCTGCAAGCACTCCGTCGAAAAGTCAAGCAGACAGTCAAGCCGTAAGAAAAGCACTCACTGAAACAATGAAGCAGGCAGTCAGGAACTCAGTCAAAAACGCAAACAGTCAATGAGGCACAAAAGCAACAAGAAGCAAGCAGCAAGAAGCAGCGGAGCGGAAAAATGACGTCTGCCTCCCCGAAAAAGTCAAGGAAATTTGCACACCCCTCCGCAAATCCATTCATATATCCGGACAACCTCTCCATTTGAAAGCCCCAACGGGAGCCAGCGATAACTGGAGCGGGTCCTCTCATCCTACATCTTGTCTCAAACAGACTGACTGGGTAGACAGACATTCAATGACTTCACATACATTCACTCACTTTGCTGTGTAGGGTCACATCGGAATCAATCAAACTTCTCGTCGCGACAAGGCTTGCATCCATTCCCACAAATGATCGAAAATTCATGCTACCATCTGACTGCTCGACAGACTGACCGAAGGTAATTGGACTCGAAAAACCAGACCGTCAGAGGATTCCAGTCAGACACCAACACCCACTGCCTGATGTCAAACTTTCGGCCTGAGACCAACAAGGGGTTCTCGATGTACTTTTGCACAACAAAGTGGGCCTCCCTAGTCACAGCGACGTCCTTGATGGCGTCTGCACACATACACAGATCCAGAGCGCATTTACTTTCATACAGAATTTACTTTATGTATGTATGAATTCTGTATGAAAGCAAATGCATGCCCAGTCACAGCGACGTCCTTGATGGCGTCTGCACACACACATGCACAGATCCAGACACAGCACAGCATATCTCCGTCTTTCTCTTTGTCGTTTTGTGAAGCTTTTGGTGTCTCTACGGTAGCCGCCGACGCATGAAGTCCGAAGCAGAACGTGCAGTGCCGTCTCACTCTCTCTTTCCGTGCTTCTCCGCCACATAACTGTTCTGTCCCCCGTGTCGCGTTCCCACTGCCCCCCCAACCATGTAGTGCTATACAGGTGAAAGCGAATCATCGACAACTTTTGATCTCTCTTCCTCTATTCGCCGCCTGCCTCCCTCCACTTCTTCACTGATTGATTCACTAACTGACCGAAGTCCTTCAACAGTCTGACGCCTCTTCCCCTGGACTTTCCAGCCGGTTTCACAATCCAGTAATTGCCTGCTCCGTTCATTTCGAACTGTGGATTGCGGGCCTTCCTCTCTCGCAATGCGCCCTCCACTCGGTCAAGGAGGGTACGCTCTTTGTCAGTAAGAAGCTCCCACCCCTCTCTACTCACCTGCATTGAATGATGTGCAGAGAAGAACTTTCATGATGAAGCGGCCTCGTTCCGCACATCTTCACTTATCTAAAGGACATGCAAAGACCCTCTGTACATCAAGCTGTAAAAAATACTCATCATTCAAATGTGCCGCACGTAACTCAGAAAGGTGCCAAAACCCGTGTCTCTACGCGCCTTTTAGAAACAAAAACCAAAAGATAGGGACCTCCAAATAGATTCCAACTTCTTGTTGTGTCGACAAATTCCAAAAGACTATTTGCAGAAAAGCCCACGGATAAGTCAGTCACTTCGATAATCAGACAGGGGTGAAAAAAGACAATGAGTGAAAGTGGAATAGAGAGAGTGGGTTTCTCGCTCACCGCTCGTGTAGGTCGAAACTCGGATCCCTCTTCGTCTCCGTGGAATTCTTCTCCGTTGTCTGAGACAGCAGAGGCACTCCCTCCCTCTGAGTCTTCCCCTGGATTCTTTTTCCTTCCATTCCCCGCCTTTCTCTTCCGTCTCCTCAGCAGTTTCAGTTTCCTCATCTTCTCCATTCTCTCCTTGAAGGCCTCCACCCGGCTGTAGGGCCTGAGGGTCGTTGAGGGATCTGTCAAGTCAACCTGAGGAGAGAAGGGAAGAAACATTGGCATGTGAAAAACAGCAGAGAAAAATAGGATGCAAGCCATCGAGCATGATTTGTGACGCCTCAACAAAATTGAAATGAAAAACTGAAGGGGTGAGTGATTGAATGAGTAGAGGAAGGAAAGAAAAACAAATCGTCCGTGACGTCCTCTACACTGAGCGGAAAGCACATGTTGCAGAAACTGTAGGCCTCCCGCAACCTCTCCGTATCCCTATTACCGTTTCCAAGTCTCATCTTGAGACTTCAAGCACTACACAACACGATTACGTTTGTCCGTCAGTCTATCGAATTACTCGTCGACTGACACTCTTGAGGATATTCCACAAAGAAGGGGGCACCAGACCTCCCTTCTCGTCTTCCAGAGGGTCATCTAACGTCTCGTCAACGTCTCTCGAGGCTCTCCAACAAATCTCAAGGGCAGCCTCCACAACTTTTGTCTCAAAAACCTGCAGCCATCATGAAGGGGAGAAGAAAGAGTTGTAGGTGTCTATGTATCTGTGTGTGCATGAGGCACCGCTTCTGATGAAGAAGCCAGAATTTTTTCCCGTCGGAGACTTCTCCCCACCAGCAAAATCTTCTCTCTCTCTCTCTCTCTCCCTCTCTCTCCCTCTCTCTCTCTCTTTCTCCCATTCATTCTGCTTTCCCTTTCTGCGTAAGTGTGTCAACTTCGTACAATCCCATCTGTACAATCCTTCCCTTCCTTTCTGTACAATCCCATCGGAGAAAGAGTGCTGTCAACTTCGTCCGGATCGGTTAGTCTCTCTCAAAGGATTTCTCTTCAACAGGGGCATTCCGAACATTTTACAGCAACCAACCAAAGAGAAAAAACAAAAAAGAGGCATTTCATGCAAGCAAAAAGGCGAAGGGAAACCGCAAAAAAGGCAATCGGCATGGTGCTTCTACTCTGCAAAGGTAAAAGGCAACGACAGACCGGCGGTGGAGCATCCTTGTTCTTCTTCTCCTTTTTCTTCCTCTTCTTCTCCGGCTTTGCTTTTGCCTCTCCTGCGGCCTTACTCTCCTGCAATCTCTCTCTCCTCAGGCCGCTAGCGGTGCTGCTCGCCGCAGAACTTGCAGACCTCGTCATCACGTGACCCTCGTCGTTCGTTGCCGTTGCGGTAATTGAGGTCGAGAAAGACGAAGCAGCTGAGACCTGCCGCGATCCTGGCGCTGAGGGTGCTGTCCTCGGCTCTGTCAGGGAAAGTTCGGCAGCCTCGCCGTTTGCCAATCTTCTCCTTGCGGGCTTTCCCATGGCATCGCCGGGCCCTGTCCCTTTCCCTCTGTGCAACTGTGGGAGGAGAGGGAAAGAGGTCGAGGACACTGCACAAGCACCCGCGTTGCGAGAGAGAGACGCCAGGAGAGCAGCTGAAGAGGAATCGTTTTTCTGGTCAGGGAGGCCTCCGATACCTGCATGGGAGCAGGTGAGCAGGCAGGCAAACGGATCACAGGGAGGCGTGATTGCATCATATAGGGGGCAACGAACGAAAAAGAGGGGTGTGGAAGACGGAGAGAAGAGCGAGAGATTCTGCGTGTAAAAAAGGAAGGGAGATGGATAGATAGGCAGTCAGAATTCTGTGTGCTCCGAATTTTCTGACATCCTTACTTTTTGGCTCACCAAGAAGAGCCGGAAGAACGCCGAATGAAGCCATCCCACCTCCCCCAAGGGCGCTGTTCTTTTCCGCTTTTGCCCTTTGCTTTCTGAGCCAACGTGCCCTGCATTTGCATTCGGAGGAAAAAATTACAAAGGGGAATACACGGATGACGATGGGAAAAGCGTCTACTGCTTTTGTCAGTAGATGCCTTGGTGTTTGATTTAGACCTTTCCTGAGGACAAGACTTCAGAATAAATACGGAAAGAAAGAAGGAAAGACGGGGTCCTCTTTGTATATGTACACGTAAGAAGAAGCCATCTGTCTTGTAACTCACGATCAAAAACTTGCTCTTCAAGTTTTGCCATCACACCTCTCGATCTCTCCATGCAACACTTCGCGTGCGTGCGTCAGTCAATCAGTCAGGCAGGGAAAAGGAAGACAAAAGACAGATAGAGGAGATCGCAGAGGCCCAATCCACAAACTGCGAAGCTCACTTGTCACCATCGGTACTCAAAGTCTCCTTCAAGTACACTCAGCCATGCAATAACATGACTGACTGACTAACTGACTTTGCCTTGATCTGGTAAATGTACAACTTGAGGACGGCTTCGGCCTTCGTGATCTGCAACAGTCGAGACAGACACATGCAGAGAGATGTGCAACTCGTGGGAGGGATAGAAGTGCCCATACATTTGTATCCGTGTACATTAAATCTCTCGCAAACATGCTCTTTCTCTGTCTCTTTCTCTGTCTCTCTCTCTCTCTCTCTCACACACACACACACACACACACACACTCACTCACACACACGTGCACACACACACACACACACACACGCCGACCTGATAGTCCTCTTCCCAGTCTGCGACCTCGTTAGGGTCTCCACAGTCATAACACCTCGGGAAGAAAGTGTCCACGTCCACTTCTTCGTACCTGGAGGCAGCCAGGGACAGAAGAGGATCAAAGCAAAACAGAACAAAGGCCACGAGAAGGGAGGTGTTCTAACAGAGTAAGGGAAAGGAAGAGCGATGTCAGCCGTGCAATTTCCTCAGAAAGTTGAGGAAGCCTCCGATGAGAAAAGCCCCCCCTCTCTTTCTTTTTTTTTTCTCTCTCTCTATCTCGAGCTGAGGGTTCCTCTCTCTGCCCGTTTTAACCCCGAAGAGAAGGGACCGACCAGAGAAGGGACCGGAGGTTGTGCATGAGGCCGCTCTTCGTTGTGATCTGGGTGTTCCTCTGAAAGTGGTTCACAATTTGGGTCTCCGCAAGGGACGTGTGATCTGCGTACAGAAAGAAAGGAATAGAAGAAGAAGAAAAAAGGGGAAAGCATGGCCATACGCACATGTGGATACATCAACAAGTGTGTGTGCATATGAGGTGAAGCATGGGACGCGTGTGCAGCTGGATACACATGTACATGTCTATGTGTTGCAAGACAGACACTCAAACGGAAAACCAAACACAGGCCAGATGGACGTTTCCTGTTTTTCTTTGCCGAATCCTCCCTACGCCCTCCTTCTGTGCGGGATTCTTTTGCGTCTGCGTGTACGTCTGAAAGTATGGAAGAATAACTTTGGTGAATTGGATCTCTGAGCGATGTCTCTGGCTTTCTTGGCCCCCTGTATGTACATGTATAAATACGTGTATGCGTATGTACTCATTCATCTTTTGAAGGCAAAAGCTGACCGATGTCTCTGGCCTTCATGGTCCATTTGAGGTTGAAGAACGGCGACTGAGGATCTGGATTCTCTACCCATCCCCTCTTCAACAACGCACGGCGCAAGTCTGGATACCCTCCCATCACAATGAACAACTGCAGCCACTCAGTCAGGCAGCCAGTCAGTCAATTATACAGTCAGCCACTCAGTCAGGCAGTCAGGCGGCCAGGCAGTCAGCCGATGTGCATAAGAGCATTTGCTGGGAGCGGAACTTCATTTCCAAACTAAATTGAACCCTTCTGGACCCCATCAATAATCATGCAGGTTCAGTCTGTCTCTGAGAGCAGAAAACACCTTCTGGTCAAAGATCGAGAGGATTTCTCCTTGTCCTCAACATCTGTCTCCTCTTCGCTCATACTCTGCTCACCCCTTTTCACTAGAGAAGAACGCGAACAGAAACAAAGACACACACAATGACAGAAACAAACACGTTTACGAAAATCAATGGAGTCCTTTCCCACGGTCTTCCTATTTGTGCCAACCTTTGCGTTTTGGTCTACACCGTTACGCTTTTTCCAGTGAGAGGCATCTGCGATCGAGGGAGGCAACAAAAATTGACAATGCAGACAAACATAGTGACGTCATCAAGAACCGTACTTTAGGGCTCTTCCTTTTTTTCTTTCCAAAGAAACAAACGAAACAATGCCGAAGGGACCGCATCGGAAGAAAATTAACCCTGGACTTGTTTTTTCTGACAGCTGAAGAACTGACTATTTGTTGGAGCAGAACAAACGTGCAAGGAGTTCTCAGTCCCCCTTTCCCACCTATATTGATACAAAAGAGCAAAGAGACTCTAGATCATAACCACTCTTTTGAAGTCCAGACCTCTTCCACCTCTACAATCACCATGCATCCTTTCTGAGCAACTGAATGACTCACCAAAGTAGACTGGCTTCATCGTGCGTTTTGAGTTCTCTGCCACGCGTTGCATAAATCTTTGCAGACCTGCAGGCGCAAACGAATAGAGAGCACAAATCAGGATCAGGATTGGCTTCTTTCCGCATGCTTATAGATCGGGGTGAATCCGCTTTTCATAATGAGGCTAAGACGGGGGTTGGTGAAAATGCACTGTCGGTCCTTCTGAAGGTCTGATTCAAAGGACGGAAAGCTTCAAGAAAAGCGTGACTGTCTGGATCGAATACTGGGGGCTGCATTTGCCTCGTAGCTCCTCTTTGGTTTTGTTCCAATCGATGCAATTCGCCTTTCGGGCAAAGGAAGAACGCATCTTCTTGACGTCGGAAACAAAAATGAAATGAAAACCAGATTTGGATGGATTCGCACCACCCAAATATTGCATGACTCAAGAATATTCCTAACTACCTCGTTCGATCGGTCGGTAACCTAATATGAGCTCACACATCAACATTCAGACTTACTCACTTTCTCTAGCTTCTTTCTGCTTTGCAGCTAGCTGCTCAGGTGTGAGTGCCTCGTCCCCCTCCCCCCCCCCCCC
>JAHBMJ010003591.1:6815-46915 GCA_018398765.1 Chromera velia | reverse complement strand
CCCTCCTGGTTGCCGTCCTCTTTCTCTCTCTCTCCACTGAAACGCCCCCGTCGCGGAAGAGCCAGAGACTGAGAACGACGTGACGCTCCCGAGGTCTCCTTCATTCCCTTTGCTGATTGCTGAGCCCCTCCATCAGCCCCTTCCCTCGACACCCTCTCTCCCTCTCCCTCCCCTGCTGTGAGTTCACCTTCCCCTCTTTCGACAGACACACCTCCGTCTTCGTCCTTCCCACCTTTACCTGAAGCAGCAGCAGCCGCAGCAGCAGCCGCTGCACTCTGTCCTTTCTGTCTTTCTACTGCCTCCCGCTTCTCTCGATGAATCGCTGCCGACAATAATTGGGTCGCAGTCTCGCTCGACGCCGCAAGTTCCCCTGCACAACTCAACTGTGCTCCAATGACGGCACTCAGAAGTTCGCCTGCGCGTGCGGAACTGGGCGGAGACGTATCTACCCCAGCCGCCGATTTGCCCCCCTCTCCTTCTCTCGAACTTTCCGTCACCTGCCCCCCTTGGCCAGGAGACGATGCCCCTCCCCCTTGTGGAGGCGACCCTTTGGGTCTCCGTGAATCGACAGGCGACGCCACGGCTCTCCTCACCCATCGTGGTCTTCCTGTTTGTGTTTGATTGGGATTTACTGAGCTGGGGGACTGCTGGCGTGTACCCTCAACTGAAGCTGCCCTCGTTCGATTCCCTCCCACTCTTTCCCTTTCCCTCCCCCTGCCCCTCTCTTTGTCGTGTGTCTCTTCTGAACTACCACCCTGAGAGTCCAACACTGGGGGCAGAGCTCCAACCCCCGTTCGGCCCACAGAGAGACGCAGCGCTGCGGCGGCGCCCGACCCTGCTGGTACAGGCACAGAACGTCTGCGGAGGATTGCAGGGACTCCAAGACTTCCCTTTGAAGAAACCGGAGGAGGAGCGGGGCGCGCCGCCGTTTGGGCCTGTCCTTGGTCAGGAAAGGACCCGGGCGGCGCCTCCAGCTCGTCCCCCGACGCCACAGCAGCTGCCGCACGTGCGAGAACGACTTCTCGTGCCTGCAGGGGAAACGACACAAAGACGGCCTTCAACAGTGCTTATCGGCTAATTGGATGGGGTTCAAACAGATCAAATCGAAGTGTGTGTTGGATGTACAGGCGGTTTCCAAATAGAACAGCAGTCCACGCAACGGCCTGTTGAGCAGATGCACAATCGGCAAGCGATGCGGAAACGACTTTTTGATTGATTTGCATTCTGGTTTACCCCAACAATTCAGATGTGAATCCACAGACATTTGTTTTGACCCGTTCATGAGAAACCTGTGAACCCCCCCAAACCGAGAAGGGGACCGAGAGGAAACAGAGGGGAAACGTAAACAGAAGAAAAGACAGACCGACCCTTCTCCATTGCTGTTCCTTTTCTTCTTTTTTTCTTGCAGCCTTTTGCTTCTCCTCCTTTTTCTTTGCAGTGAGCTTTTCCAGCATCCTGCAACAGACAGACAGACAAGACGGTGGATCATTATGACGACAGACACACAGACCGACAGACAGACAGACAGACAGACAGACAGACAGATAGAAAAGAGGATTATTTTGACGAGAGACAGACAGACATGGGAAGGCAAAAAGGGAGTTCTCAACCCAGGGTTGGCATGTTTGCCTGTGGCTTTTGAAATCGTGTCCATTCGCTTTTTAGCTGCCGGCTTCCATGTGTTCATACACAAACGCACACAGAGGCGAACGCATACGTAGACACTGCTTCATACTCAAACACACATGTACACAACGATGCTCCCGCAGGTACAGTTAAAAGCATATAGAGGGGAAAAACCGCAAGAAAGACAGCAGCCCACGAGTAGGATCACGATCATGCAGGCCCTCCGATAAGGACGAATGATTGTCAAGCTCTGCATGCTTTTTTTTTCGCTTCAAGGGCGCTGTGAGAAAAAGAAAGAGACCAAGGACAACCTGCGTTTTACAGCGACGTGGGAAAGAACATGGCACAGGGAAACTTGACTGACTGTGTCTGCCGTTTGAGAAGCATCGCGTTGATCGCGGCCTTGGTGAGGTCCGGAACCGGGGGAATAGGACGGCTTGCAGAGGCGGCGCCGTTGGTGCCCCCTGGACCCATTGGGAAGGCGTTCGCCTCGGAGGGCAAAACACCAGGGCGTGTCCTGACCTCACCTCCTGGCAATTCGTTCAAGTTGTCAGCCTCTGAAGCTGTCGGTGCCTTGGGTGACGCAATGTCGAGTGCACGTCCGGCTCCCCTGGCGGATGCGATGCGTGTGTCCATTCTCTTGAGGCTGAATCTGAGGATCTCGTCCTGTGTCGGGAGGTCCTGCGGGTCTCTCTCCATGTGCTTCTCAAAAGTCCGGGCACTGACGGAATTTGGCGCACTTGCGGTTGAAGTGGCTCCGTTTGTGTTTGAGTTAGAGACTAGACGATCGGAGGCAAGGAGAGAATTGGGGACAGGAACAAGGCGGGAGGGACTCTCGAGAGGCGGAGGGGGGGGAAGTACATCGTCGGATAGGCCGGACGCATTGGGACAGAAACGGGCGTCGTCAGAGGAGCCGGAGGGAAAGCGAAAGGATCTACGGGTGGTGGGGGGTCCTGTTTGCTGATGGGGGGGGAGGGAGGGGAGAGGAGATTCACGAATTCCGAGAATGTCGTTGGTGATGCCGGAAATGGTGAGAGGTGAGGAAGCAGAGGGAACGGATGTTGCGACCTCATGTAAAGCCCTCGGGGAAACCATCAGGGGTGATGACATGAGTGGAGATGTCATCATGGGTGATCCACCTTTGTCTGAGAGCTTTGGTGAGAGGGCAGTATCGGTCCATGACGTGTTGTTTGGGTCTTGTGCGTTTGTGTCATCGAGACATTGCAATGGGACCAGCATGCTCAGGGCTCCTCTGAAGGAATTGGGCCCACCGTCATCTTCGTCCTCTTCCCTACTTCTTAGGGAGGACAAAAGATCTGCAGGCTCCTGTAGTGACATGGCAGACTAGACAGGACTTTCTGCCCTTTCGAGCCGCCTCCCAATGCAACAGGGAAGGTCCCTCAGTGAACAACACGTGATCTCTGGATGGTGTTGCACAGTATAGAGGGGGGATTTGAGAGCTGCCTGTTCTTGTTCGGTCTGCTATGAAGTCGGAAGAAAAAAGTAGACGCGCTGCGATTTCTTGCGAATGTTCTTTCATCTATGGCCCCCTGTTAAGAAGCACACAACTTGTGTCAGAACCTCCAAACCAATGATGCAGGCTGACATGCATGCATGCATTCAAATTTTAAAAAGTTTTTTTTTTCATGCAGAAGCGCAAAAAACGCGCGCGATTTGCGCGCGCGCTATAGCTTGATTTTGTAGCAAATTTGTGCTAAGCCAGGCGATCGACGATTCGATCATATTCGATCGCCTCGACCACATTTCCCCACTTGTTTGACGATTCTTGTCCTCGGTGCTGCGACATCTGCCACACATAATCCATTAAGGAGTGTTCGCAGGCGCCCAAGCTGTTGATCACATATAATGGTGATTCGCTATTGGCGGTACGGTCTCAATTTCAGGATGCAGGATCAAGGAGACAATGAGTTGAATTAAGTGCCCTTTCTTTCAGCTTCAGATCGACACAGAAGGGAAATGACAGAGCACTCCAAAGTCCAGACAAGTGGGAGTGCAGGATTGCCGAGCCTCATCTGGCGAGCGAGAAAGTTTTTTTTACATCGTTCCAGGCACTCTCACTCTCAGTCTGCCTCTCGGCCTGCGTGGATCATTTGTTACGCCGTCTCCTTGGGGACGTTTGTGCTGCTGTTCATCCTGTACCTTCTTCCCTGGAGACTCAAAGACGAAGCGCAAGAAGCAGCAGTTGTCATAGGTAAGGGCTTTTCAAAACTCGTCTTTCAAAAGATTGTGCTGAGCAGATGACCTAGAGGCTCAGGGGACCTCCGCCTTGTCCAACCGATTTTTGGAGACGGAATAGATGTTTGCTTGCCTTTTCAGAGGATTTTCATCAGCCCTGAAGGAAGAGCAAAGTGAGCGGCTTGGTGGTTTGATCACGCTCTCTACTTCTCAAAATTCTAATATCAGACTAGGTGGCTGCCCCAGGTGGTTAGCTTCTAACGGTTTAGTCGACTCCCTTTCCTGCATTGAATGAGAAAGTGACGTTGCAGTTCGACACGTAGCCCTCATCTTTTCGTTCGTACTCAACATGCTCCGTTTCTCCTTCTCTTTGTCTCTCCTTGTCTCACTCTGCCTCCCTTCGTGCTTCCTTCCTTTCTCCTGTCTCTTTTTTCTGTCCTCTTTCTTCGTTTTCCTCTTTTCTCACTGAATCCTGCGGTCATTTATTCTTCGCGGCCAGAAGCCCCCAGACTCAACCCCCCGTCCTCCTTCCTTTGCCTACAGAGGGCGCCCAGCTGTTGTTCTCTTTCGGCCTCTTTTCCGACGGCGCCGCCATGGACGTGGACACCCAGGCTCTTGTGGACCACAACGTGAAGGCGTCGGGGAAGATCCCGTTCCAAATAGTGGACCTGAACGGGGCACTTGCAGACCTGCGCTTTGTGGAAAATTTCCTTCCGGGTCTGTCTTTTCTGCATTCTTTCTGGTTGGCTTTCTTCCGCTCTTAGTTTTCATTGGTAGTCTATTTATTTGTTTCTTTCCTGGTTTCTTTCTTTCTGTCTTTCTTTCTTTCTTTCTCTCTCTTCCTCTTGCGCGCGCGCTCTCTCTCCGTCTTGTGTGTGTGCAAGAGTGTGCAAATGTGTGTGTGTGTGTGTGTGTGTGTGTGTGTGTGTGTGTGTGTGTGTGCGTGTGCGCGCGCGCGCGCATCTGTGCCGAGGATTGAAAGCGTTTTGAAAATTCAAGCCTCCCGTAGCTCTTGCATGCAATTACGGTCTCTTTCTTTTTGTCTTTTTTTTTTCGTGCGCATGCGGTGATTTTCTGCATCGAGAAACCATGGGATGGAAGGATATACAGGTTTCGCCCCGGCGTTGCGAACATGAATGCAGGCATGTTTAAGTGAAGACGAATCGAGTAGCCATCCAGAAAGATGATTATGCGCTTGTACTTGAAATACAACTCTAGAAAAAAGTGACAGGCATGTATGTATAGCATTTGAAAAGGTTGCCGCACAGTCACTGAAAAGCTTGTGCCAACAAGGACGTGCAGGCGTGTTGGATCTCTTCCATGGGGTTGGGGCAAAGCGGCGAGTGGGAATGTCCGACGTCGCCCGTCTGGCTTCTGCCTTCGCCAGGGGAGGCACTTACCTGGATCTGGACGTTTTTCTGTTTCGCCCAGTGCCGTTTGACCCCGACTGCGTGCACGTTTTTGTTGAACATGTGGCGACGGGATTGGAGGTCAGGGGGGACGGTGTGAGTGCGTGTGTGTGTGTGTGTGTGCGCGCGCGCGTGTGTGTGTGCGTGCGTCTGTGTGTGTGTGTGTGTGTGTGTGTGTGTATGGGTGTGTGTGGGGGGGGGTGTGTGGGTGTGTGTGTGATTGGAGGTCGGGGGGGAATGAAGGGAGGGGAATGCGGCTGGGGCGAGGTTGTATGTGGGGGCGACCAAAAACAACGGTCGGCCTCCGGTTTCGCTTTTTCTGGATTTTGTTCCTTTTTCTTCTCTCCGTGTGATGGCTTCTTCTTGTTCTCTGTTCCTGTCCTCTCCCTTCTTCTTCGGCGTCTCTCGCTTCGTTTCCTCACGTTTTTTTTTGTTGGTTCATTCATTCATTGATTCTTTCATTCATTCATTCATTTTTGTCTGCTTGTCTCTATCCTTTCCTTCCTGAGATTTCTGACAGGGTCCTCCGTTTCCAGAGAAGTACTTTGAGAGGATCGCCAACTTTGCCTTCTCGGGCCCTAGAGGACACCCGTTCTTCCTTCACGTTCTCAAAGAGGTCTGTCAGGCTTAGAGAGAAGAAAAGGCAACGCGGTAGGGGGTAATTCGTATGAGTTCGAAGAGTGAGTGCAGGCCCCAAACAAACATCTCTGTGGATTTTCGGCGCTTTCGTCCGAGGTATACGTTGGCCTTCTCCGCCTGTCCATCTTTGCGTGCAACTAATTGTTTCTCACACATTTGCTCACTCGCCATCTATTACTTCCCTGGAAGGGTGTTTTGGCTTGTTCTGTCTTCACACGACCACCAACGTTTGCTTTTTGCCCGTCTGTTGATTCTCTGGAAGGGTGTTTGGGTTTGTTCTGTCCTCACACGAGCACCCGCGTTTGCTTTTTACCCCTGTTGTGAGAGACAGTCAAACGAAAGAAATGAATGAGAAAATAGAAAAAAGGCAGGTAACGAAAAGAGAGAGATTGAGGAGGCAAACGAGAAGGGAAAGCGGGCTAGAGCAAAAGGAAGAGAGCACCAGGAAAAAGAAAGAAAGCAAGAGCAGTAGCGATCAATCTATCGGGTACGAGTCTCCGGCACCGCATTTTTTCTTCCCTTTCCTCTTTCTCATTTTTGTTCACCCACCCCTTCGTTCAGATCATGCGAAGATGGAACGTTCTTCGAGTCAAGGAAGAGTGGGTCGACAAGGACGTGCTGGCTGTCACGGGTCCGGACTCCTTCACGAACGTGGCACACGAAATGGCGGCGGCAGCAGACGCGAAGTTGCGTGCCGCAGCTGCCTCTGATGCCACTGCCGGTGGTCTTTATCTCCCTCTGCCCCCTATCTCGGCTGTGTCTTCTCCTGATGTGGTTGGGTGCGTGCGTGTGCATCCCAAAGAGGAGGCAGACGTGACCTTCAGGCATTTGCTCCATGGGGCCTGGAGACAGAGGTACACCAAACCGCGGGTTTTTGAGAGGATAGCAGCAGTGCTTGGAATAAGAGACTGGTTTGTCACCTGGGCGTTATAGCAGAGACTAGAGCAGACATTACAGCCGGCCGGCCGCATGCAGTACCATGCACCATGGGATAAAACGCCGACTTCCCTGATTTGGACTTCAAACTGGCCGGTTCTTCAAAGGCCATGCACATAAAAGTACGTTGTAATCAATTCACCAGTCAAGCTGAAAATCAAGCTTCATAGCTAAAAAGATAATTGCAGTTCGTTTTGAAATTCTGTATTAAGTATTATTAGCAACTATCTGCTAGGTTTTCAGTGTGTATTAAGCTTAATGAGAGCCTTAATCTTGCTAGAAACGTTATATGTTCCTATATAATTGGAGGTGTTCTGGCGTTTTCTAGGGCGTTTTAGTCGGAAATTGATCTTTCGGGATCGATTCTCCCAAAAGTAGTTTTGATAGTTAATTTTTTTTTTTTTAGATGTGTTAGTTGAGCGAAGGTCCTAGTTAGTATTTGTAGTGTAGAAAACCACAGACAACGTGTTTTTAACATTTATCAGTAATTATGATTTAAAATTTTATAGGTTGGTGATCTATATAGTGATTAAAACTTTTGAGGGAATGCTACAAGCTAGGCTAAAAGGAATGACAAGTCTGCGCAAGCACACACGCACTCACTCACTCAACTTTGTACGTCGCCAATGTGTATGAATGAGGGTGTGCATGGTGGGGAAGTCATGCAGCCGGGAGGACGAAAATAAACTGTACGCAGGCGTGAGTGCGCGTGGCCCTTCAAAGAAAAATAAAATTCAGAGCCCACGCCCATGCCGCCCGGTGATAGAGATGGAAAGATCGACGCCGGTAGTCTGAATTGAAATGAGGTGAATTGATACATGCATGCATATCGACTCACTTAAACTGCTCTGCTCTCTTCGAAGTCTCTGGAATATCGAACGAACACATCAAACGAAACAGATAAATAGCCCGACAAGTAAAAAGTTGACAGTGTATAGAGAAGTCAACTGTAACCACATTACTAGATTTGCAGCGACGTGTGCTCTTGATATAAGACCTGGTACATTGCAGAGGGATCGATGGTTGCTTCAAAAAAGTGAACTGCAGATTGTTTCGGTTTCTGATCGTTCTAGTGTTTGAGGTCTGATTTTCTTGTAGACTGTCGAATAGGTATTCTTCTTTTGTAGTAGACACGATGTCCGGGATTGAGCGTCCAGCCTTTCCAGTGGATTTCAAGAGACCGGCGGGACTGAGGTTTGGGTTTACTGGTACTCCCAAAACGTATGTGCACCTGACTGAAACAGTTTCGAATGCGCCAGGTGCACAGCCTGTGCTTAACCCAAACCGAGTTCCGGACTCGACTGGCACAGTTCTCCCTGTTCAATTCTCTTATCTGCATGCAGATCGTTTGAGGCAAGCATGTGAGGATAGGAGTATGAGCAGGGTCGTAGTGTTGGTCGTCCCGGAGAGATCCTACAAGACTCACATGAGGTACCTCTTCGCCTTCGACCAAACCCTACTACGTGCCGGAGTACGTGAAGATATACCAAAGTAACCCTGCGGTATCTGAAATTATTATGGACTTCGCAACGCTGACGTTTGGAGACGTTGGGAGGCCAGGAGACATTGACAACCCTAGTCAGAACTAGAGTCATAACTACGCTGAACTAGCTTTTTTAAAAACTAGGCGTGATCGCAATACTTTTATTTTTTTAAATAAAGTGACGACACCATCACTTTAACTGTAAATTTAAAAATTTGAGTTAAAAATTTTCCCTTTAAAAACTTTAAAACTACCCTGCAAAAAATGCTAGAAAAGTGATGTTTTCTTTCAGTTCTAGTTCTAACTTTTCTTCTTTCAGTGTTTTAATGTGTTAAATTATTTATTTAAAGTGAAATCATCGTCCTTTTAATATAAATAAATATATTGGGATCACGCCTAGTTTAAAAAAAAAATCTCTAAAATAATTGGAACTTGGTAATTAATTCACCAAAAATTCTGGTAACCATCATGATGCCTAGCATCATAGCATGATGCAACCTGTATAAACTAGCATTTAAAGCTTAAGATTATACAAATGCTAGAAACGTATTGAGCCTAAGGTCTTCTTCCTCTTAGTAGACACTTAAACCGGGTGAAGAAACTCCGAGTCCCTAGGAAACTCCTTATGACCAGAACTAGGCGTGGTTTCAATATATTGATTGATTGATTGATTGATATATTATATTTTCTCAAGTTTGAAGATATAATATAAATATATAATGGAAGGCCCTAGGGCGGAACATATCAATCAATCAATCAATCAATAATATAAGTTAACTTCATATACTTTCATACTATAGAATTGAAACGTGAACCTATATGCTTAGCTAGCTTTTTCTCCACCGGCCGTGTGGCAGCGTGTGCTTCACAGTTACAGTCACTGCCCAGTAACCGGTCTGCTGAACACAGGTTTAATTAATAGTAGTATGGGTGCAATGGTGATCAATGATGCATCGCATAGAAGAGTTATTCAAGAGATTCATAACAAAGAACACTGCTGAAAGAGCTAGACGATCATTATGAATCATGATATAGTGATTCCTAGTCAGAATCCCACTGTGATTATCCTAGATGAAGACACTCGTAAGTTTTCACAATCATCCATAGATAATGATCTGGTTATATTATATATTTATATCACTCAGCCCATGATATAATATAAAAATATGTATCGAAACCACTCCTAGGGCCAGAAGCTCTACACGCAGAAACATTAAAAAAAAAACGGTTACAGACAGACAAAACGCAAAACACGATACTTCATGCATGAGTCGGACGGACCCCAATACCTCAATTTTCTCTCTCCCCCCACCTTTTGTGAGCGTCTCTCCCTCCACCCAGGATCTGATTCAGACAACCACCACACATTCCTTTTCTCATCGAGAGCCTCCCTCAGCTCTTTGTCTCTCTCTCGCTTGCTCTGATTTGATTGCTCATCAGAAGACACAAAGCACCGCAATTCTCCAAACCCCCCCAAAATGAGCTGTTTAGTGCTCCTCTTCTTTTTCCTCCTCCTCCTCCTCCTCCTCCTCCTCTCCACAGTCCGACTCCGATTCCATAGACTCGGAATCTGCCTCACCTTCTCCGATCGGCCCATTCTCCCTGCGACACACTCTTCCAGCACGAGGCTTCACACACTTCCCGGGACGCTTTCTGGGTCCACTGCAGTCTCTACAGAATCTCCGTAGTCTCCTGTGCTCACACACGTACTTCCCCCCACAAGGGACACAGTCGTAGCGACGAGTCCCGTGGACACACAACCTCTTCTTTACATTCGTCTTCTTGACCCCTCCTTCCTTCCCAGCCCCTCTTTCCAGTTTCCTCCCTTTCCCTCCCATCCTCCCCTCTGCACGCTGTACAGGTTTCTCTCTGCCCCCGTCAAAAAGAGCATTTGTTTCTGACGCATGCAGAAGACTGTGGGGAGGGGACGCTTTTGTATGGCAGAAGGGAGATGAAACGAATGCGGGAACCTTGGAGAAGGAGGTTGCAGCTTCAGCTGCTGAGTGCTTCCTCAGTCTGTGCGTTGAAGAAACTTCCTGAATACTGCAGAGGCGCTTGGGGGGTTCTGGGAGGACCTCAAAAGTTGCTGGGTCGTGTTGAGGGAGCGGAGGGTTGGACAACGTGAAAGGGGAGGAAGAAGGGAAAGGGGAAGCGTCCCTCCAAAGACTCGACAATTCGGAGTGCAAAGTTTCGATCTCTCTCCTTCTTTTCTTTGTCTGAGTCCGCATCTCTGTCTTCTTTGTCTTCTCTTTCTCAGATGATTCTAGCCCCGGGCCTTTCCCCCCCTCACGCCCTCCGATCTCGTCTGTCTCTGCCCTTTTTCCTCCTGCCACGTCCCCTCTCTGTTGAGAACCGGGAGACATTCTCAATGCTTGGGACTCAGAGGAGACTCTCACAAGATATCTCCCCCCTCCTCCTTTCTCAGACCAGGTGAGGGACTCCGTCGAAGAAAGGGTCGAGGCGAAATCCTGATGATCCACCCCCCCCTGCAGGCGGCTGACAGGAAAGGACAGACGCTCCGACTCCGAGCTTGCTGACACCAGACTGTCACTCCCAGTGTGAACCTCTGAGACCGACTCTGCTCCCACCATCCCTTCACACCTACCCCCTGAATTCATGGCATCTTCCGTCTCGTCTTTATCTGTCACAATGTGAATGCCTGCCTTTGTTCCTGTACAAAATCTGAGACGCCCAATGTCCCCCCTCCCTCTTTCTCCTTCGTGTCGGTCTGCGCATATCTCTCGGTCTTCCATGTTTTGAGAGGCGACGCTGAAGAAGCTGAGCCTCCCTTCAGAGGCTGAGAAAGGGATTCCGCGTGAAGACGAAGAAGAGGCAGCAGACGAATACGAAAAGGACGAGGGAGAGAAGGAAGTCTCAACAAACGCATCTCTGCGAAGAGAGTCGTGAGGTTCTTTCGTGCCCTCTTTCTCAGTCTCTGCTTGCCCAAGAGTGGACAGAGGACACCCTCCGCGGTCGCTAGGTGAAGGGAGGAAGAGGGCAGGGGCAGCCCCCACAGAGTGGGAGGACTTTTCGGATGGCGGGGGGGAAGCAGAACCCTTTCTGAAGGAAGAGGGAGAGGGCCTGTGGTCAGTGCCTTGAGAGACACAAGAAGATACCGGACGCATAGAATTTGAAACTGTTTGTTCTCGACACCTCAAGTCCCTCAGGGAGGAGAGAGGGAAGGCCCCCGACAGGGAATCTGATTGTGTCTCATCCCCAACTGTATTCCCCTCCTTCGCTTTTCGATGCTGCTGTTTGATTGACGCCTCTTTGATCGGTTTCACGAGGACCTTTCTGCTCTTTCTTTCCTCCCATGCACCTAGCCTTGTCTCTTCCTTAGCGACCTCTCCTCCTAATTTTCGGTCAGGCTGCATCCCTCTCTGCACACTTCTGCCTTCACGTGAGTGGTGGGACGGGGTTGAACAAACGCCGTGCAGAGGAGGAGAGCCAGACGCAGCCGTCTCTGCTGAGAAAGGATGCGAGAGCGGACGCTCAGCGTGACGAATTTCTTCTCCTCCTCCTGCCCCCACTGGGGAATCTGTAGAAGGTCTGAACGAAATCTGATCTCCCGAAGTCGGCTGATCGTGAGAAGGAGAGGAAGAGGGGGACAGAGGACACACGCGACTCAAACTGTCCACTTCCCTCCTCTGATGTATCTGACAGGCAGAAGGAAAGAAATTCTCTGTGCGGTCGTGTTGGATGGGGAAAATTCTCTGAAGCTCTTGCTGGAAGAGCGTCTGGTATCTTCCGATTTCCCTCAAGTCTTCTGAAAGGCCCCTGCCGAGATTCAGAGAGGACAGCGACGGTAGGTTGAATGCACAGGTTGAGGGTGTTCGGAGAGGTCTTGTCTGATCAAAAGAACGAGGGGAATGGGAACGGACGGGAGAGGAGTGAGGAGTAAGTCTATGCGGTCCAGCGTCCCAGCACAGCATCAAATGGGTTGGGGGGGCAGAAGGGGTGCCCTGGTTCGACTTGGGGGACTTTTTCTTGTTGATCGTCAGAGATTCTTCTTTATCAGAGGTACGATCAAGTCCCAAGCCGCTTTGCAGTGCATTGGAAGGGGAATCGAACGAGGCTTCTGAATTTTTCTTTGCCTCTCCCTGGCTTCTGCCTCTTTCTCCCCCCTCTCCCTCTGTGCTTGTCCTTTGAGTAGAAAAAGAGTGGAACTCTGCTGCTGAGAGAGAGTGTGCGGGTCTCGGTGGGGTTCTCTGGGGAGAGACGGGAGGGAACAGAGGGGTGCTCCCCGCTTCCTCTCTGTTAGTCAGGCGGAGACTGGCTGTCCCCCTCGTGTCAAAAAACTCGTTTGATTCCTCAGTCAGACCTTCAGCACCGTCTTCTGACTCGACAGGCACTTCCAGATCTGCAGAATCAGTCCAGGCAGACTTTCTGAAGCTCTGTGGGGAAGTGTGGTCCCACCCGGGGAAACTGCAGTGGAAGTCTGTTCCTGCTATTCTTCTCTCTGGTGACATGGCTGCTGTTTGCGAGGACAAAGAACGACCTGACCCCGCCTGCGCCTCACAGGAGGAAGCACGGGACAGGCAGGACGATGAATGCAACGTCCCTGAACCCAAATTGTCGTGAAACGACTCTAAATATGGTGTGCTCTTTGACTGCGATGGTGGGATTGCAAGGGCATCCTCATCCCGTCTTTCGGCTTTCCGCCCATCCAGATCGGAACGCTTGAAAGAGGAGACCAGCAATTCCGGGTCACCCCAACGACACGCCACGACAACCATAGAGTAAGAAGGGACAGAGACTTGTCTCGTCTCTCCGAGAATTTCGAGCTCCCACTCCTTCGCAGCGGTGAACTCCTTCTCCACCTTTACGCAATCTCGAGACAGCGCGTTTTCGTCTTCCTCAGGTTGCGTTTGAGAAGCAACCTGAAGCCGAAACTGTAGAACTTCTCCAGAATCAATGCACACTGGTTCAGACACCCACTGGTGACTTTCCCCTCCCACGTCTACAGATTTCATTGTCACCACATCCTCGTGCCTCGCGTCCTCCGAAGGAGGGCGGGTAAGCACTGCTCTGCCCGAACCCCGAACGGATTTAGGAACCGCGCAGACGAAGAGAAGCGTGCTCCTCAATTCACCTGCACATATGCAGCAAGGCACAGAGATCAATTGAGCGAAAACCCGCTCGGCATCTCGGCTTGAAACACTGCCAAAGTGGGGGATTCAAACTCACAACATCGATGGCGCAATATTGAAAGGTGCGAATTCCAACAATCGAAATGACCCACCAGTTTTCTTGGAGGATGTTGATATCATTTCTCCGATCGGCTTCGTGATTGTTCAACCCTATCAGGCACCGAGACCATGCATCAAGCCTGAGCCTCCTCCATGAGACACCGTACAAAGAGACCGATGATATGATGAGCAGATCAGTCTGACGTTTGTCCACGAGTGTATGCACGTTACTATAGAGTGCAGTGTCACAGTGCTGGAGTTCCCAGGCAGCGATCTGACAATCTTGCGATTGATGCCTGGTCAAATTCAAGGTGATATATATTATTCAAACAGAGGATCGATCACGATCTCTGACGTTGCAGCGATTTGCAGCGTCGTTGATCGTCGTTGCTGCCATTTGCTGCCTAGAATATTGTAAGTATAGACGGCGTCGCGCCATGCATGCAATTTTGGGGGCCCGCGGTCCGCGCGCGCGCCGCCGCACGTTCCAGCTCCAGGCCTTCGAACTAGCGTGGGGCTGCGTGGCTTGCTCGACCTTACTAGGCTGGTGGGCCCGCGAGATGCTTTTGTGCGTCTTGGCGGGAGGTTCTCCCCCGACAAGCCGCAAAGACCATGGGACTAGACAGAAACGTGCAGCAGAAAATTTGCGTTATGCTTTGAATCAGCCTTTGATTTACTGCCAACGTTTGCCTAGTCGCCGTAGTCCAGTCTCCTTCGACTCCCCCTACAACTTTACCTCTCTCTTACAACAGCACTGGTATGGAATAGTTCATCACCCTAAGTGGGCTTCACTAACCGAGCAGTGTGTTCAAATAAAGAGAAGTGTCAAAGAAGGGTGGGAGGGAGGGTGTCGTAAATTGATCTGCGACTCAGTCTGCTAACTCACAGTAGTAGTAACCAACAATACGGGCTATTGTTTCTTTACCCTTCTTCTAGGTGTGATCTGTAAAATTTTAAAGTAAAATACAGTTTAAAGTCAGATAGCTCCCTGAACTTAATGTCCACTTGAAAAAAAAATATTAAGATCGTCCAATCAAGTCTATCCAAATTTGCGGCCTAGCAAAGCTCATTAAAAAAAAATAATAATAACGTATATATAAATCAATATATTGCCTTTAAAATACTATTCATGCCCAGGTTTTGTACATATCATCATATATAATCATACAATATTAATATTACATCCTAGATTACATCATACATAGCTCGGTGCCAGTGTACAGTCATATATAACATCTCTATTCATTCATCTTCTGAATCAGAATCAGCTTCTCTGAGTTTGATGTATACCTCTTGCCGCTTGTCAGCCTTTCCGAGGGGCCTTTCTAGAGCCTTAAACATGCTCTGCAAAAAGGCGGGGTCTTCCTTCGACATGTTGAAGGAGTAACCCCAAGGGTGGAGTTGGGGGTCCGGGTGTTGTACGAGGAGTTTCCTGTCAGAAAGCCTTCTGCAAGTCTCAGTTTCTCTTAGACTCCAGCAAAATAAGATCAACCACTAACACTTCGTAGGCAATACTTCTGATGCTGTGAATCTTTCTTCTGTTGGGTCACGTTGGGTACTTTGAGAGGTAAGGTAATTGAACGAAAAGTCTGAAAATCTGTCAATCTTGTCAATTTTTTTTTCTTCAGGGTTGTTTGGATACACTTGCACTTCGGGAGACGGGTAGACATGCAGCTACGATTTTTTAGACACTGACCGTACGCCTACATGCAGCGCTGCCTTTCAAGACACCGCCCGTGCCTGCAGCGCGGGCGTTTAAGCCTATCTAAAAATGTGGCTACACCATTCAAGTAGACCTTAGGTTCAGGGAGGTAAAGTCAGGTTTAAGTCTATGGACTCTAAGATATAACTTTTAAAACGCACTTTAAATTTTTTTTTAGATACATTGAAAAATGTTTTAAAGGCTAAACCTAAAGCTAAACAATTTTTGAATCTTGAATTCTAAATTAATAACACATCAATGTGTTTAAGGCTTCAAGCGTTTTACTCCTAAAGTTTTAAAACCAAAGAAGTTTTAAAGTCTAAAGTCTGTGGTCAGACTCTATTATAAAGATAACTTTACAGATCACACTTAGCCCTTCTTTCAGGGCCCAATCTTAGAAACGGAATAAGAAGAAGACCATCTTTTCTTTTTTCTTGCTTGTCTATTTGTGGCAGCACCCGCATTCTCCAAGTTCCGCTGGAATGCGGTTCTAACTCCATTTCGCTCCGCTTTACCTTTTATTTCAGCTCTAGGCCTTCGAGCTAGCATGGAGCTGCGTGGCTTGCTTGACTTTACTAGGCTGGTGGGCCTCGCGAGATGCTTTTATGCATCTTGGTGGGAGGTTCTCCCCCGACAAGCTACAAAGACCACGGAACTAGACACAAACGGCGTCAAACGCGCGGCAGAAAATTTGTGCTATGCTTTGATTTGCTGCTAACGTTTGCCTAGTCACCATAGTCTAGTCTCTTCCGGCTCCCATGCTGATGCGCAGGGCCCCCAGTTTGAGATGAGCTATATTTTTTTATTTGTTAATTTAGACGCTGATATTAAACGTTGTTTAATAGAACGTCTATAACATATTAAAAAAGAATATCAAATCGAAAAAGCAGTGTATATAAGCTGTGAATGTAAGCTGCATGTAGTAAAATGAGAATTTGTTGATGGAATCAGATGGTTTAAACAAAACTGAATTTATACTCTTATAAAAATTTAGTTTATTTAAACAATAGAACGGGTACAAACGAAATAGGATGCTTATAAAGAGAGTCTGCTTTAGGGGTTGCCTGTATGGAGAACACTGCCTCCGCATCGTTATCCAATCGAAACATTCAATTTTTTGATTGGCCGACAACTGAATCTGAGCCGCGGCCCCGGCTTATGTAGGAATATGAATCGGATGTCACGTCTACGTATTTTAAGAGTATCATGCAATTTGGATCATGATTCTAATCAATAGAGAATCGACTGACGGTGCCTTAACTTGCAGCTCATATGTGTGAAAGAAGCTGAGCATAGAAGTGTCCGTGTACAGTCGTGTGCATATCGCTGTCGTGTTTACCAATACCCTATGATTGACAGGCAAGGGTCGCAAGCGAGTTTGTATGTGTCACTTGTGCATACTTATCCGTGGCGCGGAGACCAATGCAGTGAGATTCCTGACGGTGTGTGTCCTCCTGTGGTGCGCTGTGGTGAAGGAAGAGTGAGTAAAGAGGTGCCTCCGGCAGTCACGGTGTTCTTTTCTCTGTCTATGAAGAAACTTTGAGGCTGAACAGTGTCAGGCAATTAACGAAGTTTGCATAGCAAGACATGCAGAATGGTTGAGCGTTAAACAACAGTCAGGCATGCAAAAAGAGCGAACTCTGCACGGCAGAAATGCAGAAAGGTTGTTAATGAACGTCAGACAGCAGTCACACATGCAGAAAGAACGAGCCCTGCACGGCGGTCAGACATGCAGAAAGATCGAGCATCAGATCCTGGCAGGCACACGTGCAGAACGAACTGTTACAAAGTCTGCACCGCAGTCAGGCACGCCGGATGGTCAAGCGTCAAACAACAGTCCAGCACGCAAAAAGAGCGAACTCTGTACGGCAAGGCATGTAGAAAGGCCGAGCGTCAGAAGGCAGGCACACATGGTATTGTAGAAGGAACAAAGTCTGCACCACAGTCAGGTGCGCAGAAAGATTGAACTCTGATGGCAAGGCATGTAGAAAGTTCGAGCGTCAGATGGCAGGCACACATGCAGAAGAACGAGATCTGCACCGTAGTCATGCAGGCAGAATGGTCGAGTGTCAGACCGACTCAGACCGACTCAGACGGCAGTCATCCACGGAGAAAGAACATCGAACTCTGCACGGCCGTCAGGCATGCCGTAAGGTCCAGCGTCTGGCACTGTCAGGCAGTGGCAAGCACACATGCAGAAATCGAACTCTTCACGGCAGTAAGACACAAGAAAGGTCGAGCGTCAAACGGCAGTCAGGCACAGAGAAAGAACAAACTCTGAACGGTAGTCAGGCTCGCAGAAAGGTTGGGCGTCGGATGACAGGTACACATGCAGAAAGAACAAACTCTGCACGGTGGCCAGGCATGCAGAAAGGTCAGGCGTCGGATGCCAGGCACACGCAGACACACATACAGAGAGAACAAACTCTGCATGGCGATCAGGCACGCAGGATCATAGTCAAGCGTCAGACGGCAGGCACACATGCAGAAAGAACAAAGTCTGCACGTACCGCAGTCAGGCATGCAGAAAGGTTGGGTGTCGGATGGCAGACACACATGCAAGAGAACGAACTCTCCACGGCGGTCAGGTACACGAATGGACCCAGGTCGGGCGTCAGTAAAGGCACACATGCGGTGATATACGGAATATGAGGAAAGATTGAACTCTGCATAGCTAGCAGTCAGACATGCAGAATGATCCAGCGTCAGATAGCAGTCAGGGCCTGGCACGCAGAAAGAACGAACTCTATATAGGCCATATTATATTATTTATAATAGGCCCCCAACCGCCCGGGGCGCTTCTGTGATACACCAACTAGTTAGGTGAGTGCCTTGGGGGGCGTATAGGTTGTTCCATAGAATTGGAAGGGACGAATTTTTATGGGATACACCAAACCAGTTGGGTGAGTGCCTCGGGAGGCCATTTAAGGGGTTCGCTAATATTTGATCGGGGGCTTAGGCATGTCTTGTGTGCTGCAATGGGGCGGGGGCCACGGCAACACGCGCGAAGTATATGCTTTTCGGAACCGCGCGCGCATCGCATATATGAAGCAACTCCATGCGAGTTACTTGAGGGGCACGCATGCGCAAAGTATAATTATAAGGCATGTGCGATCACGGCTCCATGCGAGTTGCTTGAGGGGCACATTTTGAAACTCAGGCAACACCGTGATAGAGACAGAGCCGATCCCCCCGGCCCCCCAAAAATAAAAAAATGCGTTACGCGAGTACATACGATCTCAGGGCCTCTCGACTGATCTCAGCAGAGCTGAGCTGCCCCTCGAGGCGATGCTAATATCATATGCGATCCTGCATGGGGCCTCTTACACGCATGCAGAATTCATTGTACGGAACTGCCCACCG
This sequence comes from Chromera velia, assembly GCA_018398765.1. Taxonomy (NCBI): domain Eukaryota; family Chromeraceae; genus Chromera; species Chromera velia. Next base: position 28,372 of record JAHBMJ010003591.1, on the reverse strand, counting down.
AGCCGCGATGGCAGAAAAATGCCGGAGGTATATACGAGATACACCCAACTAGTTGGGTGAGTGCCTCGGGGGGCCCTTTAGGGGGTCCGCAAATTTGATTGATGCGCACCATTGGGGGCTTGGGCATGTCTTGTGCAGATGCATGGGGCGGGGGCCACAGCAACATGCACGAAGTATATTAATATGCTTTTCGGGACCGCGCGAGCATACACTTGCAACTCTGTGTGAGTTACTTGAGGGGCACGCATGTACAAAGTAATTAAGGTATATATATATGTGTGATCACGGCTCTATGCGAGTTGCTTGAGGGGCATTTTTTAGAATTCGGGCGACACCATGACAGACGGAGATAGAAGTGACCTCCCCCCCCATAATAAAAAAATGCGTTATATGAAAGTGTGCGATCTCAGAGCCTCTCGGCTGATCTCAGCAGAGCTGAGCTGTCCCACGAGGCGATCTGGGGGGGGGGGTCACTTCTATCTCCGTCTGTCACAGTGTCGCCCGAATTCCAAAATGTGCCCCTCAAGCAACTTGCACGGAGCTGCGATCGCACCTACCTTAATTACTTTGCACATGCATACCCCTCAAGTAATTTGCATAGAGTTGTAAGTACATGCTCACACGGTCCCGAAAAGCATACTTCGTACACGTTGCCATAGCCTCCGCCCCATACACCTGCACAAAACATGCCCAAGCCCCCGATGGTGTGCATCAATCAAATTTGCGGACCCTCTAAACGTATGCCGAAGGTAAGTGGGGTGCTTTTTGCTCCCCCCTCCACATAGGAGACCGGCGTTTTTCTGTAAAAAGCTCGTTCTCATAATTGGTAAGGAGTTAGAAACTGAAACTTTGTATAAGAAAACATTATAATGATAGAAAAAGAACTATAGAACAGATTTTTTATATTATTTCTAGAAATATAGGCTGCTATACAAATTTTGTGAGTTTCATACCGTTTGTCTTACTATTAAGAACCATTAAAAAATGGTCCAAAAATCAAAAAATTTGTATGGCAGCCTATGTTTCTAGAAATGATATAAAAAATCTGTTCCATAGTTCTTTTTCTAGTTAGTTAGTTAGTTAGTTAGTTAGAGGATGCTTAACTCCAGTTGGAGCGTTAATCTCCCGGAGACACATACATGTATGGTTGTTGTTTGTTAAGTCGCCGGTGGAGTTGATCAGTTAATCACTTTCTAGAATAGGGAGACCAGCATCAAAGAGACAGACCGGATGCGAGTGTAGAAGCGATCGAATGATATTACGGATGAAGAGTTCAGATGTACTTGCACCAGGGAGTGGCCAGTTACAATCATTTGAATTAATGGATTTCAGCTTAGCCAGGCAGTGCAGGAATTCTCTTTTATCTAGCTACTTAGCACATGAAGAAAGTCTATGCATGAAGTCATCAACACACCAAATACAAGAATCATGTACACAGAGTTTGTGGTCGCTACATTCAACAGACAGAGCACTGTTTTCATCTTGTGGGTTAAATGAGAGCAGACGTAACAAACCGAACACAGAGCCATCAGTTACTGTGAGAGCAGATCGAGGGAGGGTGAAAAAGGAGTAGAGACCAGAGGCGGATTTGTTGCAAAGAAGAAACATAAACATGCGATGAGAGAAGGGAAAAGCTTATTGAAGGGGGATAAGCTTGGCAAGAGAAGGGAAATGCGAAGAAGCGATAGCCTTCGCCCGCCGCGTGCAGACCTCTTCCGCAACTGCATGTCTAGCTCTGCCCTTAAAAAAGAGAGAGCCGGTGCCTTGAACTCTTCGTCGCTGCTGCCCACTGGTGCCAGGGTGTTGCAGCACTCCCACCCCCAACGAACAAACAAAATCCAGACCAGCCCAACGAAGCAGCTGCAAGGGGGCTCTCAAAAACTCTGGATAAGTGTTTCCCTTCCAGGCACACAGCATTGCAGCAGGAATGGTCTGCATGGTTTGCGAGAGCAAGCATCACCAATCGGCCACTCTAGAGCAAAGCAGGGCTTTCAACAATAAGAAAAACGATATAAAACTCACAAAATTTGTATGACAGCCTATATTTCTAGAAATGATATAAAAAATCTGTTCTATAGTTCTTTTTCTATTGTTACAACGTCTTTTTACACAAAGTTTCAGCTTCTAACTCCTTTAAAGTTACCAATTATGAGAACGAGTTTTTTGCGGAAAATGCACTGCTTTAAGGGGGCAAAAAGCACCCCACTTACCCCTGACATGCGAAGGGCTCCTCAAGGCACTCACCCAACTGGTTGGGTGTATCTCGTTAATATAGGAATCGAACCCGGGACCATTGCATGCGCATGCATACGAATAGAATGCTCTACCATGCAACTGAGCTGCATTTTACAGGGATCTGCGGTAAACCTGTGAATCAGATGGCAACATGCCATACGTATAATGCAACTACCATCAAATTGACTCACCTTGACTCCACATTAAAATCGAACTAACTAACATCCGATCCCCCCTCCTAAAACAAAGATGAGCTTGCATGCGATCTCAGGGCCTCTCGGCTGATCTCAGCAAAGCTGAGCTGCCCCCTGAGGTGACCCTTGACTTTTATATTTGGAGACTATATTATGACGGAATACACCCAACCAGTTGGGTGAGTGCCTCGGGGGGCCATTTGGGGGGTCGGCTATAATTTGATTGATGCAAACCATCATGCGGGGGCTTAGGCATGTCTTGCCTGCAATGCATGCATATGGGTAAGTGGCGGGGGCCACGGCAACGCACGGCGACGGCAACGACCGTGCGCATGCATACATATGCAACTCTATGTGAGTTACTTGACGGGCACGTATCATGAGGAGCGAAGTAATTAATGCGATCGCAGCTCCGTGCAAGTTGCTTGAAGGGTATATTTTAGAATTAGGGTGACACCGTGATAGACAAACAGACAAACACCGAACCCCCTCCAAATAAGAAAATGTGTTATGCGAATGCGTGCGATCTCAGGGCCTCTCGACTGATCTTAGCAGAGCTAAGCTGCCCCCCAAGGCGATCTTTAGTAGGATCTTTATTATTTATATAATATGATTTTTGAATATACATTCTTATAATGTTTGCAGTATAAAACGAAGCCTGCATTTAATGATTAATTATCATTATTATCTGTTCAATTATTTTTATAAATCTGGTTGCAAAGAATTAGGAGAGAATAGGAGACTGACAAAGCCAGAGCGGTAAAGTTAGGCTAAGAGCGGTAAAGCCAGAGTGGCAAAGCCAGAGCAGCAAAGCTAGAGCGGTAAAGCCAGAGCGGCAAAGCCAGAGCAACAAAGCCAGGGGCAAGCTATGGCGGCAGCCATTGGCGGCAACTCGCTGTAAGTCGTTCTCAGTCTCTCTTTCTCTGTCCCTAGTATGAGTGCAAGGCTTGAAAAGAGGAAAACAGGCAGCTCACAAGTCGTTAACAAGCCAAAAAATGGCAACTGTCCATAGAAACTGCCCAACACCATTTGGTGTCTCCTTTACAGAAAGTCAGCCACACATAGTTCTGATAGTATACTGTACTATAGTGGAATTCTACTGTATTCGAATCTTTTTCATTAACTCCGATAGTACAATGTACTATTCTATCTGTACTATCACAAAAAAAAATAAAGCGAAGGGGCCGCCTAGTCTTGCAAGCCTTCAAATGCCCCATAGAACCTAGGTTAAGTGAGCGTTTTGCATGACATGGGGTTGTCTTCAAAGCCTTCTTAGTGGCTTAGGGTCTGATATCATTAGATCTAGGATTTAACCCCCAATCATCATCATCATCAGGCTTTCTAGGCATTTTTATGAGTGTTCTACTAGATTTTAACACTATTTAGACCTAATTTAACATTATTAGAATCCTCTGTGGTATGTGTGAATCTTTTAGAGTTCCTAAACCATTTGTACAGTGCCTCACCCCCTAGACAGGCTGGCAGACAGCGGTAGGGAGCAAGCACACAGGTCGGATCTCAAGCGATTCAAATACCCCCCCCCCTTTCCCTCCCTCTTCAGATCGAGGCCCCATTTAAACGAAGGCTAAATTCTTTGAGGTGCTCTTCTAAGAGGTCTCCCTCCAAATCTTCGTCGAAGATGTAGCCGTCCTCCAACATAGGGAGACTCAAAGTCTCCACTACATGGATTCTAGTCTGTGACAGCGGGATCCCTGCCTGCTTTTGGTGTAGAGGCTGGAGACGGAGGTTGTGGTACAGGGTCATCTCCATATCCTGGTGCGTTTGTAGAAGGCGGTTTCGCTTCTTCCTGTAAATGTAGTCATACGCAGACCATGCCTGCTCTGCGGATCCAGACGCGTTCGACTGAGAAAAGACCTTCTGGGCCAGTTTGGTATTAAGGGGGGCCTTAGGACCCTAGGATCGACCTATAGTATCGACTGTACTATCCTATTGTACCATGCAATAGTACTGTAACAATGTACTATCCTATCCTAACTATGCAGCCATAGTCATTGTGATCTTTCCAGATCCTCGCAGTGGTTGGCGCATTGGAGTTCCCCCGAAGTCGTAAGGAGTCCCCTCACTTCAATACAAGCAGCGGCACGAAAAAGGATAACCAAGAGTTAGCAGTGGAAGCAGGACAACCACGATGGACTCGGACCTGATCTGACTGAGGAGACGCCTGCAAGCTGAGTTGGCAACATTATGCAACACTGTGCAAACTCGAAGCAGCGGTGCTTTCCTACGCCTGGGGGTAGATGCCAGCCTTTCGGGTTTCCTTCTTCTTTCAGTGCTAACCAGACAAGCCGCACTCATGGCCACAGCCAGTTTTGAGAAAGCAAAGCATTGTGAATGAAGAAAATCGGACGAGGCGGCAAAAATCTGGGGGTATGACTTGAAGAGGTTTCCACCCGGGGCAGAACGGGGATTGCACAACACGCGCAGGCCTTTTACGCAAGCTTTGATGCCTTGTCATAGCAATACACACTGTTAACAGCTCGGTATACATACAGCCAGTCAGAAAAGGGAAAGAGAAACAAAGCAGGGGGAGAGAAGGACGTCGGTAAGGGGTGGTAGGTCACACGGCTCCGACCTGACGCCTCCCAAGCTGATACAACAGCTCAGACTGGAAGCCGGGAGCATGGACAGATGAGCGGACCACATCTTTGGTTAAAAGTTAATCACTTCTATTGCTGAGAAGAATAAAATGATTCGTTCTTGCATTTTTAAGTTTTGCATGTGTTTTTTCCTATAGGGAGGACTGCATGGCTGATCCTAGTGCCCTGACTGATTCGTGTTTAATGCTAGATGTTCAAAAATGGACCGACGACGATGACGTATGATGATGATAAAAGAATTAGGTTACAAATTAGATTATTAAATTTTTTGATCATTAATTTGGATGGACCTAGAGATGGACTGATGAATCCTAAGATAAATCGATATGTAGTTGGATATTCACATATCAAACAGTCATTCATAGCCTAAAAAATGGTATAACAACCACTTGAATCGTTACTCGATCCTAAACACTGCATACTAAATCATGTATTGGAACAACTGGTCCAAACCGTCTAGTAGACCACGTGCCTCCTTTCCATTCACTGTATGAACAGTACATTTGCTGCTATCAACTGCAAGACTTTTTGAGGGCCCTTTCTCCGCTGGTGCAATTATCGACTGCAAAGGCCGCTCCATACTTCTCGGCGATATCGGTGTTGGGGGTGTTAGACGGTATCGATGGAGCCAATCTGAACCTTCGCCGCCCGTTGTTGTCAAAGGCAAGGTAGAGGTAGTGGGTGAAGTTGCTCTCGAGAAAGGCTGGCAAGACATTGGTGGTCTTTCCAGTTGTTGACGGCGAGCAAATGTACTTGACAAGCTTCCGCTCGCCCCCTCCATGGTGAAGCTGCTTCGCCATATGTAACAAGTCACCCGATGCACCCCAGTACGGAAGCTCATGCAGCCTAAGCCACCCCCGCTCCGTCTCCCTCACTGGGAGTGAGGACTTATAAGTTTCCCAGTCGCAGTACAGCCCCGTGCGGCTGTGGAGGCTCGAATCGAAGTGGTCTTTGAGGCGCGCCTCAATGGTCAAATCCAAGCATAGTACCTTTTAATGCTCCACGCTACTGTGAGAGCAAGAAGTGGGGCAGAAGAGCGACTTCCGAAGTAGAAAATGCCAAACTTTGGACAACATCATCATACTTCGATCTATTCTACTGAACTGATTCCCTTGTATGAGCTGAAGATGTCTCAAGCATTCTTAATCACGCCTCTTCCAACACGCGGCTTTTCAGCAGCCAAATTCAGCTGGCAAAAAAACGTTTCGAACGTTTATTAGAGCCATTTGGAGCCTGCGGTCTGCGGCGTCGACGGGGCCGGAAGCGCCCCGCGGGCGGTCGGGGGCGGCAATGCTAGGCGGCGACTACAAATAAATATGAGCACTGCGGCAAGCTTCGTACTCAATAGACCTGGTCGATCGGGCAGGTTATAGATGTAGATGCAATGACGGGAGCCTGAGCTTGAGCTTTATGCTCGTCTGTATGTCCTGTTTTGTACTCGATTTGGTATTGTCTTTCCTGGTTCCCTTTTGTGTGTGTGCTATTCTTTGGTGTGTTCTATTCTTCGGCATTTCTTCGTCATGTGTCATCGTGTAATGCCATGCTTCCGCTTGAGCATGCCATCGCGGAGTTCGTTTTCCCGTATTTCACTGATCGATTGCTGCAGACCAGTCGTATTGTCAAGCCGCCTTAGGGTTTTTACGGTGCTCTGACTTTCTAGCTCCTAGCGTACCTATGCATGTCGAACTTGACCGGTGTTTTATACTGGGCGGTAAGCTCTGTGATGAGATGATATAGATGAAGACTATCGCAGTGGCAGTGGTAAGTACAAAAAAGGTAGACTGAAGGGCCGGAGTATTCGCTGAGGTCATATCACAGCATGTATCATTCCAGGGTCCAAGCTAATATTACCGTTGTATACCGCGGCCTACCGCGGCCCAAGGTTTAGGCCGTGGCCCGACCGGGGTATTATTTCTGGGGCCCACACATTGAGACTGCATAAGACTGCATTAGACTGCATATCATACGGAGTTGATCGAGATCAGCTATCTTATTATATCTTATCTAAAGAACGGGAGAATGAAATGTGATTTGGTGAAAGGTAGTAAGTCCATGGATGCCATGACTCTTTGATTTGCAGCTCTAGGTAAAGGCAACATTCCTTTAGTCTTCTTATGAAAACTGGTTTTGGAACTTATAGTTGATCAAATTTTATTAGTATTATCTCGAGACGGCACGAGACGGGAGGATTCTATTTAGGAAAGATGACTCGAGTGATGCAGTTTGATATACAAATGAGAGAGCTCATCCCACGATTGGATCGAGTGTATGAACATATGAAAGATCTTCATGACAGAAAGTTGGTTATCGCTAGTTATCGTATACGATCTCCTAGATCGACAGTCGTCGGTCTCACTGTCTTGAAGATCAGACTTCGGAATCTGATTCATAATTTTACAGCAATAGATCTTTGCACTGCTGTCTCTATTTTTTGTTAGTCGCCGGACAAGTGGAGCTATCCATATGTTGCTCGAGATCCGTTTGGACAGTGAGGAGAACTATTGGGAATGCTTGCATAAATAAAGCTAGAATAGACATCTCTTTTCTTTTTTATTTGTCTGGTGGTCAAAGGTCTAAGCAAAATCACCAAAGGTAGGTTTTGTCGTTAGATGTGTTTTTGTTATATGTTTGGCACTTCCAATAAAATGAGTAAAAAAAAAAATAAAAAAGATTAGGCTTCTCAAAATTTTTTTTCTTTTTTTTTATCACTGTGCATCGCCCTAGGCGTCGCCTAGATTATAAACTTTAAATTTAATGTTCTATAACATTCAGTAACATTCGGTTGTATTTCGGCTGTGAATCAGTTTAAAAATATAATATCAATGCTTAGGTTATTAATTTACTGGTGATGATATGATGTGATGATTGAGGGTTAAATCCTAGATCTGGCGACGCCAGATCCCAAGCTACTAACAAGGCTTTGAGGACAACCCAGAGCACACATTCATGGGGGGGGGGGGATGAAGAAGCCTGCATGCCAATCGGATCGATTCGCCTCAAGGCACACCACATCTGCGGAGGTGTATAGAGACATAATCGCTCGGTACACGCGTACACTACATTCATACATTGAATTCTAAATCAATCGGAAAAGAGAGTAAGAGCAAGGATGGATGAGAGGTAATGAGAGGAGAAATAGGGTTAATGACAGACTCTTTCGAAGATCTGCACTGGTTTACACCACCCGAAGGCAAAGTGGTAACTCGATCGAAGCAACCTATACCACAAATCAGTCACGAAAGGAAGGAAGAACCACAAGGGTACAAGTTTGTGCTCATAATATGATTACCTGGTTTTTATGATGAAGGAGTAAAGAGAGAAGAAAATTTAATAAAGAGAAACACTTGGTCAATTAAGTACATATACCTAAATATACATACAAACACCAAAAGCGCATCACTGGAAGCCCAATTGACCCTGCGGTCATCTTACAAGGTACTCGCAGATCTCTTGATATGCTCGGAAGACCGTGCTCTCCCATGACTTGGGAGTTCCATCTCTACCTTCGACAATCAGACGAGTCATTCATCCTCCTGGCCTGACCCTTGTATGAGGCGTGCAGCCGTGTTGATTTACCAGATAGTCCAGAATGGCGACTGCTGTCTTTTGCATAAGAAGCCGGGAAAGAGAAGCTAGGGGGCCATACTTGGTCTTATATGTAAATTCTACCCCAATTTCGGTCATCTTGAATAGGAATCTAAATGATTGATATACACATACGGCTGAAACTACCAGATAAAGCACATTATGTTGAATCATGTTGGGTAACTTATATCTGTGCAATCATAATGTTAGGCTACATTGTGGTGTCTCAAAGTTAAACGATGTCATGTTGCCCGGTTTTGTTGGGTGTTGGGCTGTGTTGGGCCTGTTGGGCGGTAGAAGTAAATAGGGGGAAGTTCTCAACAGAAGGAGGCAAAAGGACCCCATTGATAGAAAAGAAATTCATGGTTTGCTCTGACCTGCTTGACATTCAAGCAGTCGAAGATGAAATCCATGTGCTAACTGAATGCCCTCTGCATGATGGAGAGAAGGCACTGGGCAGACTGCTTGCAAGCTTTGATAGCACATTGGAGGTCAGTGAAAGGAAGAGAGGAGAGAGCTGTAAATAGCAGTAGATGGAAAGTGAGTGGTGAAGAGAAGGTAGATAAGATCGCTCTATTCTCTTTTCTTTTGAATGAGGCCAATAAGAATGTTGACACCTTTCTGAAAGACGTTATGATGAAAAAATAGGTAGTGAAAAAATGGAAAAGAAAAAAGGGAGACAATTTGAGTCAACCTTTAGGAAAAGAGTTAGATAGGTTGCATCAGGAGACTTGAAAAAGGGAGAAAAAAAGAGAAGGAAGAATTAAAGAGTATGGAAGGGTGTGGAGTGATACAAAAGAAGCAAAAGAGGAGGGAAAAAGGAGGAGGATGGGATGTTGGGAGGTTTTGGAACTCGCTTCGAGACGTTTATCTGTAATTCGATCTGGGATCGTTCCCTTGCAAACCCTGCTTTGGAATGGAGTGAGCCCTTTCGTATATATACGCAGGTGATTGACTGTTCAATATGATCCGTTCGCGGCACAGGCTAGACCTGTGCGGGCTGGCCAGGGAGGTCTGATGCGTCTAGGCGCTTTCCCTGGAAGCCGCACGTCGAACATTCGGCATTGGGGTGGGAGGCCAATCCTCCGGACATTAATCATAATCCTAATCCTAATTAACGTACATGGATTGACAAAAAAAAAAGTAAAAAGTTGTAGATTTTTTTTTTATAGCTCTAGTTTTAGCTGCGTGGCGGCTACTATAGCCTAGCACCTAGTATTTTAAATACATTTTTTTTACGGATTTAAAATTTTTACCAGTTTAAATCCTTTGAAAACACAAAAGATGACTTACTTATATTCACTCAGAACTCATGTTAAAAAAAAAGAATTTTAGTTTAACTAGTCGGAACTCTTTGACTCTTTTATATCGGAAAGTTTGAATAATTTTTTTTTCAAACAGAATAAATCCCAGTGCGCCGTGTATAACATCATGATATAACGTCACAATTCTTAGCATTTACTGATTGCAGTCATAACGTGTCATGATGATAAAAATCAGTTACGGTTTTCATGCAATCCGAATTTTAAGTCCAACATTGACTAGAACCGACTCGGAAGACCCCGAACTCCCCCATTCCTGCCTGGCCCCTATCGGGGGTCTCGAAAGAAAATATCCTCTCCCGCGATTGCAGCAACCAGTTGGGCGATGGTCTCTGGAGAGCTCTGCAAGAAATCAAAACAAGCAACACACCTCAGGCGATAAATGCGGCAATTGCAATCTAGCATTGTTTTGGAGGAGCCCGCTCACTCGTAAATCTGTACTGAAAATGAAATTGGAATTTTCTTTCCACCAGCGGCATCCGATCGCTGTCTAGATTGCACATCCCCCCCCCGACATGACACGGACTTTTCGTCTGGTCCCTACTGGAAATTTCCGCCTTCTTTTCTTTGTCGATCAAAGAGGTCCCCGTATTTTCCTCTTTCTCTCCACTCTGGGAATACAAGAATGGACCAACGCAACCCCGGACACACGCAAAAAAGAGCGAAAGTGCAGAAGGGGCAGACAGATAAAGAAAGACAAACCAACCTCTGACTGGGAGAGGAAAGTCGCCTGTGCAGGCAGGGACAGGAAAGGGAAGAGCCTGCAAGCACAAACACACAAACACACACACACACACACAGAGAGAGAGAGAGAGAGAGAGAGAGACTCTCTCTCACACACACACACACACAGACTCACACACAGACATACACACACACGCACGCATACAGTAACGTACACGTTCATCGACGTCCATACCCACGCGCGCACAGAAAGAGAGAGGACGGAAAGGGTCGGGGGGAGAGAAATAGGGAGAGAGGGGATGTGCAGGTTGACGGCGGGTATTGACAGCAATACCCGCAAGGACGCCGATTAAGCACAGCCAACCCAGGAAGACAGGGAGGGACAGAGATTCGCAGTATCTCATTGAGAAGAGATGCCTGCCCCCTTCAGAACGACAGAAATTAAAAAACGGACAGACGGACGGACAGACAGACAGACACAGAGAGACGAGACAGACCGAAGCAAATTGCCGTTTCCAATCCCCAAAGCTGCCGTCTCCCCCCCCGCCCCTCCAGCTCCGTGCGAGAGCCCCCTCGTTCCCTGAGCGCTTCGTGGTGCCTGGACGAGAGCCGTCGGGTTCAGTCCCAGGAGGAAGGGGAGGCCGCTGAGGAAACCCTGCAGTCAGTCAGCACGACGGAGAGGGAAGAGAGAGACCAGGACGGCACAAAAACGGTAGAGGAAAGCAAGAAAACAGATGGAAAAGATGAACAAGAACGCCATTCATTCTTCGGACAGACAGACCGACAGAAAGGCAGAGTAGAAGGAAAGGCACCGGCGACAGAAAGGCCGACTGACTGACTCGCACCCCGAGTCCGAAAGTTGATTTGAAGAGCTGCTCAGGTACAGGTTTCACCAACACGAGGGCCAGAGAATCTGTTGCCCCCAGCTGCAGCCACCATTCAGAGAGAAGAGGGAAGGGAAGGGAAGAGAGGAGATAAGGGAGGCGGCCGATCTGCGGGGCCCTCCAGGTAAGTGTCTGTTGGCTGTGGAGAAGAGGGTTCGCAGTATAGTGCGACCGATTCTCTCCATTGTCTCTTCTCTGTTTTCTTCTTCCACCCCCCTATTTTCACGCACACACCACAACAGGGGGACAGACACATACAATGGACACACGGTTTCAACAGGTGAGGGACCGAGCGTCTTGGCCAAGACGTCATTCAAAAAGGACGAACAGAGAACAACACAAAAAGATGGCAAAGATGGCTTCACGGAAAGCAAACAACCAAAACGACAAAAAGGACCGCAAACAGTTTCCACGGCCGCCGAACTCAAAACCGATCAAGCAAGCGACCTGACAGACAGCTATGCGGTCGACCAACCGCGGCTTGGAAGTCCGCCGAAACTTTCAAAGCCGTCCAGGACCACACCGGGGCGTGGGTGTCGATTTGGCCCGACAAGGCGAGTCTCTGTTCTCTCTCTTACAGACACACACACGCACACAAACACACACACACACACACACACACACACAGAGAGAGAGAGAGAGAGAGAGAGACGGAGAGAGTGAAAGAGAGAGAAAGAGGGAGAGAGAGAGAGGGGGGGAGAGAGAGGGGGGGGGAGAGAAGCACACAAATACACAGACACTGACGCGGCATAGACACAGTGAGAGAGACAGACGATGAGACAGAAAGTCAGATAGAATGTATGCAGTGGAATTTGATCGATGTCTATAGATTCCCCCAGGCATTGCTGGAAGAATTAATATATCTTTCTCTGACGTCAGGCAAGAACTTTTAAAACAAAATCCACCCATCCTTATTTCTTTACGAAAGAAAAGCCCGAAAACCGCGAAACCAGCCACAGCGAGAAAAAATGGAGGGGGGGGGGAATCCGTCTCTCATGAAAATTGCAGAGAAGCTGTTGATGCTGTCGGCAGAGGTTCAGAGATCTTCAGTGAAGTGCAAGAAGGAAGAAAAGAGAGAGTAAAAAGGAGAGCAGGGGAAAAGGGCGGGCACATCGAGGACAGCTCGGCTAGGATCCGGAGAGTGAGTGTCTCTCTCTCTATCTGCATCTATCCATCCCTCTCGATCTATCGGCACGCCCTCCAGAAGAACGAATACATACACACACACACACACACACACACACACACACACGCACACACACACGGAACCCCAAATAACAAAGAGACGGGTGGACAAACAAGAAGAAGGAAGAAATGAAACAAAGACTGACGTCAGTAAAAACGAAGAGTCCGATCAGCCCAGAGGGATCCGAGGTGACCAGCCCTGCACCACAAACTCATACACATCGACGCACGCATGGACAGATAGAGAGGGACACAAAAAATCTCGAATGAAGAAGGAAAGGATGGTTTCACTGGTCCCGAAGGCCCCCGGTCTATCCACTATGTCTGGCCAGGCATGCCAAACATGGCAGACAGACAGACCAAAATTAGAACCTCTGTCTTGCTTCACTCTTCCTTATCTTAACCAGAGGGCCAATGAAACAGTGAATGCAGAGACGGTAGAAGAAAAGAGGTTTCTGTGGCCCGCTTCTCCAGCTAGGATCAGGGAATATTCGGCAGAAAGGAAGAGCGTAATTGAACTCACACATCTCATCTAAGACAACACTTGAGGGTGCACAACCACATGCACCAGATACTGACCTAGTTTTTTTGTACTCTTTGGGTTTTTAGTATCGGTTGTAATGACGAGAAGCTCGCAGGAGGACGAACTTCCCCAGACTCGAGCGTCACTCGCCCCTCTGCGGAACTCATGCCACTCCCACTGTCCGTATATTTTGTCTTTGTCCAAATATCTTAAGTCCAAACGGGCAAGCTTCAAACCCCGGGCTGCGTCCCCGAGGGCGAACAGATCGGACTGCGTGCAGGCAGACAGAGTCAACGTAGAAGAACAAACATCCTCATACACTCACAATCGCACGCACACACGCACGCTCGAGCACCCAGGCCAACGCAAACTCCACAGTTGCACAGATTGACCAGAACAAACACGCAGAACCGGACGCTCCCGGAACTCCGCCAGAGACATCAAAGAAAGAAAGGAAGCAGAAACAAACCGAAAGACCCGAAAAAAAGGACGGACCTTGAGGGACACTACGGCCCCGGAAAGAACGCTGGTGGGAACCTCAATTTGGTCCTTGAGGTCCTTCAAGACCAGTTGTTTGTCTTCTCTCTTGCCGTCCCAGTCAACTTTCTGCCCGAGGAAGGAAGGCAGACAGGGGGGCGGAAACAATGCCAAAATGTGTGTGTCAATAACAAGAAAGGGAAAAAACAGAAGATGCCGAGTCAAGAGCCGAAGGAAGGACGGAGGGACCGAAGGGAGGAAGGAAAGAAGAGAGGAAGAAAGAAAGAAAGAAACAAAGAAAAAACAGAGGGGGCGGGCGGGCGGGCGGCACCCGGGAAACGCAGAGGAAAAAAAGATTTGTGATGATGATGAGAAGGAAAAGAAGAAGAAAGGAGCAGCAGATAACGTAGGCAGTGGCCTGCAGAATAGCAACCACAGTAACACTTACTGTCTGACTGACTGCTTGCCTGACATACTGACTCGCGCTTTAAGCAAATGTCCAGTTGTGTGGACCACAGTAGAGTTTTCCTTGGGCATTCGCGGAGGTGGTGGATGATGTAAATTTCTTTTCTCAAACAGCTGTGGATCTCTCATCCATCTTTTGCAGAAGGTCACCGGCCCAAAGGGTTGAGAGAAAACCCTCAAGATCTCGAGCATTTTCGGGCCTTTTGATTCATTCCCCTCCTCTCCTTCGAGTCCATTTTGTGGTGCTTCCTTTGGAATTCGGATGAACACAATTTCTCCTGTTGATGTGAAGGAGTGCAAATCGGCTGGTTGATTCTGAGCGTCTTGAACGTCCGACAGGTTCAACACATTCTTCTTCTCGCTCCTCGCGTGCCAATGGGCACTGGCAAGAGAGGGGTTCACCAACGGTGCGCGTGTGCCCATCCCGACCACCAACGCCGTCTCGCCGTCGAGAAGAGTGAAGTCCAACGAGAGAGGAACCTTTGATGGCTCAAAATCGAGACGGCTGCAGGAAGGCGCCAGACAGGGAAGGACAGAAGGAAGGAAGAAAGCAAGAAAGACGAACGCTGAAAACGTGTTTGCGGACCATACACGTGACTTCTTTTGTATCTCTTATCCTTCAGCCGAAAGAAGCACGATGCGGAAAACCTGATATGAAAGTCTTGTACTTTTAGTGAAAGCTCCGCGTGGATGCGTGCAGGCGACTTCATTGTTACAGAGCAATCGACTGGAGCCAAGAAAAGGACAAGACAGCCACGCTTCAATTCCTGTGTCAATCGACAAAGAACTGCGGAAGCTTACAAGGGAAGTAGAACGTGAGAACAGAAAAACAAAACAGAAGAAAAGAAGAACACGGAAGAAGCAAGCAGTCAAAAGGGTGGGACTGGGAGTCTGGGGGGCAGAGGGACTTGTTTGTCGCTGCGCCATTCATTGCTGTAGATTTTCCAACTGACTTACTGACTTCAGCGCCCCGACTCCCTCACTAAAAACAAAATAGAGAAGACGCCAACTGACCCCAAAAACTCATCTAAAATGAATTCATGCGGAGATTCCTCCGGTTCTTCCTCTTCCTCCTCTTCTTCTTCCTCCCCTTCTTCGTCTCCTTCCATTTGTTTTCTCCTCTCTTCTCTCTCCCTTGCTCTGGCCAGACGAAGTTTTTCAGCCGCAGCTCTCTTTTCTGATCCCTGCAAGACCCCGCTGGTCGCTCTGTAGACAAACAGACTGTAGTTCTCTCGTCGGACTGTCGAAGGAAGAGGTGTCCCGGTAGGTCGGCCGGACAGAGAAGGAAGCCACTGGATGGCGTCGCTTTCTGCTGACGTCTCTGAAGATCGCGATAACACCGCAAAAGTACCATCTGCCGGATTATGCACACACTTGAAGGGACGTGCGAAGGGGCGGCAAAAGGGTGCAAGGCCCTTTTCGTTTGTGTGAAAGGCGTCGTCCACTCGCACGTCCACTCTGAAGGACGGCAGGGCCCCGGTAAAATCGAAGAAGGGGAATGCCGGCCCCCGCCTCCCTGCTACCTCGTCTGGCTTGTCACCAGGAAGACAAGCAAGGGAAACGTTGGAGTCACGGTCGAGGGTCAAAAGAGCGTTTCTGCATGATCATGCACAGGCAGAGAGAGAAAGTGTCAATTTGTCTGCTTATGCTTTTACCTTCTCCTTCTGCAGCACTTCACAGTCTCTGCGGGGACATTCAATTCGTTACAAACAAACGGGGAAACCAACAGAAGAACAAAAGAAACAACCAGAGACAGACACACGGACCTAGGCTCGGAGAAAAAGAACAAAAAAAAGAGAGGAGAGAAAAAACAAACGGAGGAAAGAAAGACAGACAGACCTGCAGAATTCGGCATCAAACAACGCCGCGTCCTGGAGGCCCTTCACGTGATGGGGATGGACGCGCAGGCCTTCGGAGGCAGAGACAACAAGCCATAAGGCAGGCGCCTCTCCGTCACCCCTGACACCGCCCCTGTCTG
This sequence comes from Chromera velia, assembly GCA_018398765.1. Taxonomy (NCBI): domain Eukaryota; family Chromeraceae; genus Chromera; species Chromera velia. Next base: position 12,222 of record JAHBMJ010003591.1, on the reverse strand, counting down.
CCATCTCGTTACTCAAACGGTTTGCCAAATCCGAATCTACAAAGCGCCCCGAAAAAGGGGGCACTACGAGGACTGCCGCGGATCCCGGCATGCTGGCGTGTTGTCGGGTCCTCACAACTCGTCCCGTCAGCTTATCCCAAACAGGCTGCACTCTCTCTTGTTGAACCCTAGTTTCGTCTCTCTCGGTTTCCAGCCTCACAGGAGTCCCACCTCTCGAAGGATGAAGACGAACGCCCACACCCACCGGATCTAAGGCACTGTGGATTTCCAATCGGAACCTATAAGGAAACCTAGGGTGGCATTCAGGAAAGTGAGGTGACTCTCCGATGGCTGTAGGGGTACCCCGGAACCCTCTATAGATGAGAGTGGGACGATGGCGCAGGAAGAGAACGATCGTGGGGGCCTCGTCCCCCTCGTGAAGATCAAAAACATGAAACCCGAGTATGAAAGCACCCCTGCCGGTGTCCCCAACAACTCGAATGCCATCTTCCCTTTCGTAGCAGAGACGCTCGAGGGCTTTTGTCCTCTCCTTTTCGGGGAGGGGGGGGAGGGGGTCGGCTGTGCGGAGATGCGGCGGCGGGGCTCCAGTCTCTGAGAGAACCCGGAAGGCGTCGGAGGTTTGCAGGTAGTCCTCTACTTCCCTCTCTGCACGCACGCACACACAAAGACACACACACACACACACACACACACACATACACACACACACACACACAAAGAGATCTCTGAGAGTTTGTCTTTCATCAGAAAGCATAAAAAATTCGAAGGGCGCACAGGAGCAAGCACAAAAAAGACCCCCCCAAAACAAGCGGCAGACAGCATGGAGAGGAATTATCCAAAAGGATAAAGCAGGAAAAAGCGCTCTGATCCGACAGGCACAAACAGACGAACATAATTCAAAACAACAGCCAGACAGACATCGACAAGGACCCCTCCCCCCACAGAATTTGGGGCGTTTACGTGCGTGCGTACCTCTGTGTGTGCTTCTCATTAGAGGCAGGCACAGGTCAACGTCCCGACATCTGAAGACTCTTTCCGACCTGGGCCCTCTTATTTCAGGGGAAGAAAGCGAAGAAGAGGCACCAGAATCAATCGACAACCGCGCAATCCAAAGTGTATTGCCTCCTTCTCCATCGCGTCCTGTAAAGGGCAACCACGAGGACCCACAAACAAACACACTCCCGCCGGTTTCATCTCTGTAAAGCGACACACAAACAGCAGATGAGGAAATCATCTCTCCAATTAGACCTCCTCTGTCTGCTTCAATAAGTTCGTTCTCTGAAAAACCCCACACTCTCACGTCACCGCTTTCCAACAAAACCACCACAAAAGGCGTACACACATCGGCAGAAATTGCACGGGAAGGAAGATCGTCGTCCGGCGAGCTTAGGGTAATAGAGGCAGAAAGGGGTTTCTCTGGGCCAAGAAAACTCCCCAGACGGATCCCGAAAGGTGTCACTTGCACAATCACATTTCCCTCTCCCTCCTCCCCTTCCGAGGGTGTAATCAATCCAGCACAAAGGCACGCAACGTCAAATGCAAACGCCCCTGAGTCTTCCTCATCCAACTCTTCCAGTCCCCCCGTCTCCCCATCTGCCCTCAAAATTCGCGTTCCTCCATTCAGCAATGAGGCTTTTGGCCCCTCCTCACTCTTCTTCTTCAGAGAAAGGAAGATGTACCGATACCGCATGCACTCTCCAGACCCTCCCCGGAGCTTTGAGGGCGATGCCGACACAGTCCACACTCTCTCTGCGTCTGCCACATCAAACTGATGGAGGGACTCCAAAGGAACAGAACGACGACAGACGACCAGAGACGAACAACCCCTCCCTGTCGTCCTCCCACTGTCCGTCTCTTCAGTTTCCCTTTCCCTCTCAGCAGACTCCAGCAAGGCCACTCCAGCAGATGGCACAGCAAGGAGAAGAGGCTGGGATCCCCTCGTAGCCTCCCCGCTCCCATTCCTCCCAGAAGGAACCAGAGGGAGGCTCAAGAGTCCGTTGATCAACCCTGTGAACACAGACAAATCAAGGAGGCAGTCAGCCAATGGAACTCTACCAAGATGATTCATTCACTTTCATACAGAATTCATACATAAAAGAAAAAAAATTCTGTATGAAAGTAAATGCAATTAATGGAACCCTGCCAAGATGATTCATTTACTTTCAGGATGAAAAAAAAAAGAAAAAAAGAAAAACAATTCTGTATGAAAGTAAATGCAATCACAGGAGCCTTACCAGGATGATTCAGACAAGAAGAGAGCCCTTGAGGCAGCGAACAAAGCATCGGCAAAGTCATGCGGAGCACTCACGCGGAGAGGCGTCAACGCAGATCAGGCTTTTTTTCCCTTCTTCATCCTTCTATGACCCGAGTTTGTGTTTTGATGACTCCTTCTATTGTTCCTGAAGGACTTTCATTCGAGACAAAGAAAAGAATATTTAGCAGACAGACGGAAAGGCGGACAGAAGCAGAGAAAGAGTCGTCCCCCACATAGACTCACACACAACTCACCGTGTATCAACCCCGGCAAGTGACATACCAACTGGAGCACTGTTACCTGTGGCCCTTCCCATCCGTCCCCTCCCCCCCAACAGTCAAAAGCCTTCGCAAGTTTTTGGTCAAATTCGGCCGCTGCTGCACCTTCAACCCGCTGCAAGCAGAGAGACGCAAGGGGGAAGAGACGCCTTCATCTTTTGCATATGCGTAAGCGCACCATTCATTTCCAAGAATCGACAACTGGAGGCGCTCTCAGAGAAATCACTTTGTACGCGTCTGCAGCCTTCCCCTCCTTTTTGCCGACACACACACACACACACACACACACACACACACATGGAGAGAGAGTAAGATGCTTCTTCACGAAAATGAAAACCTTTGGGGAGACTATGTAAGAGTTGAGGTAGAGACACGGACGGAGACCCCCATGAGACCCATCCTGTCCTTCATGGATTCAGAAACACATCAGATCATGTATTAAGAAGAACGACAAACCGACCTGCAATAAACTGTCAAGAGATCTCATGCCATCATCTTCCTTCACAGCAAGCGTCAAGGTCCCGTTGGGTTTCCCCGTCTCATCAACTTGTTCTTCCCCTTGCCTTGGAGCTTCTTCCTCTTCCTCCACTTTCGTTCGCCTCTTCTTTGCTGAAGCTCCCCCCTCTCCCTCTCCCTGTCCATTTGCTACCTCCTCTACCTTCCCTTCCTCTTCTGCTCTTCGTCTCTTCACCCCCCCACCACCCTCCTCCTCTGCTGGAGGAACACTCGAGAGCCTGTATGTCCCTCCCATCATCGATCCCTCCCCTGCTCCTCTGCCTGAACACTCCAAATTCGCTCTCGAAACCTGCAGAGAGATCCCCCCACTTCCCCTTCTCTCACTCCCTCTTTTCCCTGGAAGGAGAGACCGCACAGTCCTGTCCATCCAGGCCAACGCCAACAAAGACGTCGACTCACGACATCCAGAGGATGAGGATGAACTTCCCCTTTCTTTGTCCTTCTCCATACGGACAATTGGTGGAGGAGGCAGTGCTTGCACATCCCTGCAGACTGGCGACGCAGCGGGAACACCGAGAAGCGATGGGTCGGGGCGAGTGGACGAAGACAAAGAGGGCAGTTGACCCCCACCACCACTCTCCGGTTCCCCCCCCCTCTTCTCCACCGCAAACAAACACGGCGGGGTGCCATAATCTGCGGACCCCCCGAGGAACAGCCCGACACCCTCCTTCCCTCCATTGTTGCCTAGACGAAAGCTACAGAGGGTCTCAGAAGGCCACCACAGAGCCTTCAGAGGAGGACTAGAGTCCGGAGACTGCTGAGGGGACAACTTGGGCCTCTGAGTCAAACAAATCCTCACAGCCTCCCACTCAAGTCCACTCAGAGGCCCTGTGGAGGAGGGGACCTGAAAAGAAAGAAAGAAAGAAAGAAAGAAAGCGGAGAGAAAGAGAGGATGAAGTCTTTCTGTGGAAAAGGGACTGAACATCGATTGATTGAAGAGTGGATGGACACATGCTCAAATCCTAAAGCAAGAAATTGCAAAGAACAAGTTCAAACCCTTAATGCACTGCAAACATTCTAAGAAAGCAGAGCTGGGTCCGGAGGGTGCTAAGAGGAAGGAACCAGAAATACGAAGAAGAAAACAAAAAAAAACAACAACGACTCCCATCGCCCAAGAGTCACCCCGGCACCCTTGATCCCCTCCCATCCCAACTCTTTACGGCCCGGTCACGAACCATTTTGCACCTGTAGATGCTTCCCGCGTCTCTGGCCACTGCAAATATTTCGTCTCCCCCCTCTCCAGCCAGGCAGAGGCTGGCCCTCTGCAGTCTGATACTTAATGGCTGAGCAGGCATCTTGACAGGCTCCTTCTCCTCCTTGATGTCTCCAGAGAGAGGGGTGCCCCCTGCCTCCCCTTCTCTCTTCAGAGAATTGTCAACGCCGTCGATCAGGTAGGACACAGGGCAGACGGGCCTGCCAAAACAAGACGCAAACAGGCAGGCAGGAGCGCTCACACGTACGTTTGGGGGGAAGGAAAAACGCCCGCCTCTCCTCCCGCAAGTGCTTTCTTTCAGGCACGAAAGAGAGACTGACAGAGACAGAGACAGAAAAAGACAGAGAGAGACAGAGACAGAGACACACGCGCACAAGCGATGGAAAGAGACATAGAAAAGATTCTGACCAACTGACTGACTGGATGTTCACATTCCTCATTTGCTCACAAGCAGAGAGCGCAGTCAGAAGGGACGCGTCCTCTCTCTCTTGCAATTTCGACACTGTCAAATGTTGATCAGGATCTCTGTGGTCTCTCGACCTCTGAACCACGTGGCTCAGTTTCTCTGCAGCTGCGAGGAGGTGTGGGTGTCTGAGAGAGCACACGAAGCTTCCCGAGTCCGCCTCACTTTCTCCCAAGACATCCACAAAAACGGCAAAATCAGGAGAAAAGGCCCACAGACCTCCGCCCATCCTGGGGGGCACAGGGAGAAGCCTGAAGGTGTCAAACGTCAATCCCCGAATCTGCACGACGCACAGAAGATCCCCCCCCCCCCCAGGTTTGTGTGCATATGAGATGAAGGGAGAGAGCGAAGGAAATAAGCAAAGTACAACAGAATCAAAGCCACAAAAAGAATGGGAATATGGACACAGACGAGACGATTGCTGGATTCTGACAGAACTTCAATGCCTCTCGAGTCTCATCTGTATCGTCCATTCATTCAGGGCCAGATGAGGGCAGGGAGACCTTTAACCCTGTGGTTGGTTGTCTTCCCCTTCCTTTGCCCCCTTTCCGCTCCGAAGAGATTGGCTTGTGAGAGGAATATATCGAAAGTGAGCCCACCTTGCAGTAAAGAGAGACAATCAAACAAACACACACTCACACACACACACACACACACACACACACACACACACACACACACAC
>JAHBMJ010003590.1:131647-166575 GCA_018398765.1 Chromera velia | reverse complement strand
CCCCCCATGGCATCTTCACCTGCTTCGCGTCACCCAAAATAAACCAGTGGCAAGAGTCGGTTACGGAGATAGAGACATTCACAGAAGAATACCCAAAATCTCATGATTCCACAATCAACACACACACACACACACACACACACACACACACAAAACGCAATCCCATGCGAGTGCAAAAAATTGGCTCAAAGAGGTCTCTTGGTTGCTCCGGCAAGCAAAAGATCTCGCCAAGCATGTGCACATGTCTGTATGTGTTTCTGATTTCCCTTTTCTTGATTGCCTACGCATACAAGAAAACCCTTTGAGCCCCCTGCAGTTTCTGGTTGTGGGTCCGCCTCTCTCTTCTTTCTGTACACCAATTCACAGGCAGCACAGATACTGCTTCCCACTGTCCTCTTGCAGTCTCAATTGCCCCTCCTAGTCCACAAACGAATGCAGGCATTCATGCATTACAGACGAATAGAGCACTCAAAGGCGCACAAGCATGCACCTTGTTGAGATACTCAAGTAGCATGGAGGCCACAAAAGACACAAAAGATCATTGCGATGCAGTCATGCACATGCAGAAACGACATTCAAGCAAGCAGCTGAGTGGGTGGCAACGACCTCATGGTGTCGTGACTTCACTTCATCGACAAATTTCGCACGCCGCCCCTCACCTTTCTGAGGGGACGAAGAAGCAGATTTAAACCCGACGGACATCGACGCCAACCCAGGTTCTTTCTTTTTTCAAATCCCTCAAACCCTCTCAGCTGCACTGCATTCTTAACGATCATACATCTCCCCCTCGATCATGCAATGCAAAACGCCTCCTGTCCCCTGCAACCGCCGCTGTACCCAGATTCGCACAGGACGGCACAGGAACTGCAGGCGTCCTCACCCCCCCCAACACACACGTCTGCAAGGCTGAAGCACTCGTCTCCCTCACACATGGATGACGGAGAGGAAGAGGGAGAGGGAGAAGGAACGGAGTCCTCTGCCTTCGCCTCTTCACCTTCCTCTTTCTCTCCCTGCTCCTGGACATGGCTGTATCTGCTGAACAAGTTCACTGAAGAAGACTGCTCTTGCTGCTCCTCCTCCTGGCTTGTCTGAGTGGAGTCTGACACAGTTTCCAACGAAGCGTCGGTGTCCTCTGACTCTGAGCCCTCATCCAGAAGGTCGTGGATCAGCTGGTCCAACAGAGGGTCCACAGAGGGGGAGGAAGAGTTTGAAGGGGCCTCCTCGACCTCATGATACTCCATCTCGGCACCCTCCCACAGATCGTCTGCTTTCATCCACACACACACACACACACACACACACACACACTGTCACACACACACACACACACACACACACACACACATAGATGAGGCATGGATTTACACAGATCTGCTCAGGGCTTGAGCCCAATAAAACTGACTGACCGTTTGTTTCGGTGGCGTTCTCCTGTTGCATACGGCGTCCATAAGTGGCGGGTCTGTAGACAGGCGTGGTTCCATACACAGGAAGGGAGCTCGGGGTTCTGTAAGTCGAGCCACGACCGCCGCGGCTGCCGCGGCGACAATAGACCCTTGCGCCCCTGCACGCGTCAGAGTATCCTGCTCTGCACAGGTACGTGCAGGGGAAGCAAGCGGCGGCGGGCGAGACGGTCCCCGCTCTGGCACCTCTGCACTGGGCGCCATAGGAGATGCACTCCCGGCCTGCAACAAGGTGGAAGGAGAAACTGAAGTGAGACAAATAGAGGCAGAAGGCTGGTCGGATGGAGAAAGTGAGTTCCATAGTCAAATCGATAGTCAAATCGACAGAGAAGGGATGTGTGTGACTGCAGGTAGTGCGCAAGTGGGCAAAGCACCACCACTGCGGCAGTCGGATGCCCTGCTGAGAGAGAGAGGGTGTGCGTTTGTGCGTATGTTAAGCCAAACGCAACTGCTGACCGCATCGAATGCTTCCGCGGAAGTCACGTCGCCTCTGCCCCTCTGCAAAGCAAAGACAGGCATAGGGATGAAGAGAAGAGGGGTGCGCGAGACAGATATGCACAAAGAAGCCCTGAAGCATCTTGCGTCTGTATCTACTCAGTTGGGGCGACTACGTCAAGAAAGCAATCTGGCACCGAAAGGAGATACAGAAGGGGCAAGTCTTGAGGACTTCATGACGCACACAAAGCCAAACTGACCGGAGACGGAGACGACAGCGAGCAGAATCAGAAGAGTGCTTAAGAACTTCATCTTTGCTTGTCCTGAAAGATCGGCAGCTTTAAGAGCCGTCAGCTCAATACGAGGTTCTGGTCCTTTGGCACTTGCGTACTATTCGTGGACTGTGTAGGAAGACATGGGAAGGGTGATCTACCTTGTCGCTTTCGATCTCTCGTCGAATTGTTGAAGCCCTGTGATCCGGTTCGCCGTTTTTGCAGAACTAAGTTTTGAGTTTGCGTTTCGGAGCCAAAATTCGCTTTTTTTTTTTAGTTTTTGAGCTGTTTCTCGCCACAATATCTGTCGCGGTCCTGGTCCGCGGTCCTGCATGGGCCCGCCCGGGCCGCGCGTCGCCGCACCCGCGCCGGACTGCCGCATGCAGTCGCCTCGGGGGGCAGCTCAGCTCTGCTGAGATCAGCCGAGAGGCCCTGAGATCGCACGCACTCGCATAACGCATTTTTTCATTTTGGGGGGGGGGGGTTCGATGTTTGTCACGGTGTCGCCCTGACTCCAAAATGTGCCCCTCAAGCAACTCGCACGGAGCCGCGATCGCATTATAATTACTTGGCTAATACCTATTACGTGCCCCTCAAGCAACTCGCACGGAGTTGCATTTGTATTATTCGCGTGATGCGGTCCCGAAAAGCACATTTTGCGCGCGTTGCCGTGGCCCCCGCCACTTGCCCATTGTAGGCAAGACATGCCCCAAGCCCCCGATGGTTTGCATCAATCACATTCTGGCCGACTCCCTAAATGGCCCCCCGAGGCACTCACCCAACTGGTTGGGTGTATCCCGTTTTAATTCACTTGCGGCAATCTTTTGCGTGCTGGCAATGAAGAGCGCGCGACTCCTCTCTACCATAACCTTCGCATGTATTAACAGTATATAGGTTCCGTCAGATCCATCAGCTTTCCTTCTCGTAGTACGTGGAGACTTAGACCCGATGATCTGTCGTCTCACTTTGTGGGCCCTCGTGGCTCTGCTCAGCGTCTCCGTGCACTCCTTCGTGTTGAGAACGCCGTCTCCCCTTCATGTCTCCCAGAAGAGAGCAGGGAGGCCTCGCCTCAGCCCTCTGTACATGACCCTGGAGGTTGGATCGACCCTGCCAGATGCGCCAGTGAAGTACAATGGACAAGTGACGACCGTGCCCGAGATTGTGAAGGTGCGCAGCGTCCGGATTTCACAGACGACGTAGAGGTCCGAGTGTGTGTGAACTTTCTCTCCTTGTGTGTTTGAGTTTGCTTGCAGGGAAAGAGGGCGCTCATTTTTGCTGTCCCTGGTGGGTTTGTGTGATGATGTTGCGTCTCATTGTCCTCGGGTCCGCTCTTCTCTGTCCGACCCTCAAGTGTGTCATGTTGCCGTCTCCAGTCTCCCTCTTTCTTTTGCGGCCCCCTTCCAGCACACTTTCTCGCTCAGAATTCCTTTCCCGCTTCACGATTCTCTTCAGCTTTTGTGTTCGAATCTTGTACCCTCAGGTGCTCGTTGGGACCTTCGTTTCTTGTGTGACTGGCTGAATGCGTTCGTTCGTGCAGGCGCGTTCACCCCAAAATGCTCGGGGGAGCACCTGCCCTCCTACATCCAGGCCGCAGACGAGCTCCGGTCTTTGGGCATCGAGTTCATCGGCTGCCTGTCAACCAACGACGCGTTTGTGCTCAAGGGTGAGTCTGCACAGGGAAGGGGGTGGGGTGGGGGGTTGAGACGCGAAAAGGTCAGAGAGAGGTCGGCAGGTAGAATGATTGTGCTGAAAGAAAGTAGGGAAAGGGAAGGAAAGAAGGAATGATGGGAAGAAGGGAGGGAGGGAGCAAGGGAGCAAGGGAGGAGGGAGGGAGAAATGGAAGAAGAAAGGAAGGAAGGAAAGAGAACGAAAAACAAACACAAACAGGGAGGCAAGTGAAGAAGTCAGAGAAAGAGACAAGCTGGCGATCCGATGGGCAGGCAAAAAACTGCCTCGCTTGTTTGTTGTTCCCCATAACCTTTCTTCTTTATTCCTTTTGTTCCTTCTGTGTCCAGCCTGGGAACAGCAGGCAGGGGCAGGCGAGAAGGGCGTCAGCATGATCTCTGACGGTAACGCAGCCTTCACGCAGGTCTGTCGGAGAGGGAAAGGGAGGCAGGGAGGGCGGGTTTCCTGAACGGCTTTGTCGAGTTGTGGCGGTGGAGTGATGCGGAATCTATCCCTGGCGATTATTCCAAAGATTCTTCGTGAAAGTGTGTGCTCAGAAATGAACAGACGGGGTGTGTAAGGCCTTCTTCTTTCCTGCTTGTGGACGCCCGTGTTCTCATCTTTTTTGCATGTGTCCTCTCTCTCTCTCTCTTCTCTCCCCCCCCTCTCTCGCGTGCACGGGGATCTGCATGCATACATGTGCAAGGGTGTACACGCAGGCTGCTGGCATGGTCAACGAGAAGGCTATTGATGCTGGAATGGGTCTGAAGTCCGCGAGGTATGTGAGTCGAAGAGGAATTTTGTGTTGAGCCCTTCTAGCTCCCTCTTCTTCCATCCCTCTCTCCAGCTGCCGGTCTTTTCCCCTCAGCGTCTCATGACCACGTGCGAGAGTGTCTGTCATGCATCTGTCAGCCGTCCCCCAACCATCTTCCTGCTGCCTCTCCCCCTGTTCTTCCACCCGCTACTCTTCCCTGTCTGCTCACTGGCAGCTGTTCGAAGTTGGTACATGAGCAATAACGCCGCTCCTGTTTGTTTCCCCTTCAAATGCAGATACGCGGCGGTTATCAACAAAGAAGGTCAGTGCACTGCACACACCATCATGTCCTTCGTGCCTCTTTTGTCTTGACAGACGCCCTTCTTGTCTTCGCTTGGTGTCAGCAATTCTCTAATTTGCTCTCTCTCAGATCTGTTTTGTGTGTGTGTGTGTGTGTGTCATGTGTGAGTCCGAGCGTGTGTACTGCCGATCTCGTCTCTGACGCGAGAGAAACGCTAGCACGGTGGAAGGTTTGTGTTCACTCAGTCCTGTCCTCATCCGTCCTCCCTTCAATCGGTTTCTCCCGCCCTCCCCCCGTCAAGTGCTCTTCCTGCCACTCCGTTCCGACAATGTTTTGTGCCTCGCTTTCATGTGCACTCGTGCATGCTCTTATCTCTCTCTGTCTCCCATGCAGGGAAGATCGAATTTCTCGCCAGGGAGGGTCTCTCGATGGGAGGGAATGCAATCGGATTTCTGAGGGTCAGTCAGTCAGTAAGTGAGAAGGAACGAGGTAGTAGAACTTTCTCTCTCTCCTCTCTCTCTCTCTCTCTCTGCGTGCGTGCGTGTGTGTGTGTGTGTGTGTGTGTGTGTGTTTGTGCGTGCGTACGTGCGTGCGTGCGTTCCGGCTTTCTGTCTGTCGAAGGTTTTGCTTTCCTGTCTGAGGCTCGGCCGAGGTCTCGCCTACTGGACTGCTCCTTGAATCTGTCTTTGTGGTCTCAAGTTGATCCGAATTTGTGTTTGTAGACTTTTCCTTTTCTCCGAGCTGTTGATGCCATCAACGACTCTTTTTGCTTGGTGACCAGGTGAACTCTTTGTGCCATGCATCCGATCACATGCAGGGGGCAGTGGGTCCGAACGGGATGCCTCTGAACACTGAGGGTGCTGATGCCTCTGGGGAGACTGGAGGGGGGGAGGATGAAGGTGAAAGGAGCACAGGGACGCGATCTGTGAAGGTGGACAAGCCCATCGAGGAAATTCTGGCGTGCGTCAGCCCGATTTTGTTTCACCTGTCTTTTTCTCTCTCTCTTTTCTTTTGTTGCACTTCCTCCTTCCTGATTTCCCTCCGAGTTTCACTCATGCCTCCCCTCCACCTCCTCTTCTGTACTCGGTTCTCCCGCTTTCCATCTCTATTTGGATCAGCTCTGCTCTCGCAGTCGAGTTGCGTGTCAGCCCTTCCAGCCCACCCGCAGGTGATTCAGGCAGAAGGAAAAAGAGACCCGTCTCCTCTCTGGCCTCCATTCGTGTCCCCCCCTTACCCGTTTTCCTTGCCAAGGCTGCTCTGGATCTCCGCTCTCTCTTTCTCTGATGCTGCTTGCAGAGAGCTTGTCAACCAATATCCCGTTTTTTTGTTCATGAAGGTCAGTCAGTCAGTCAGTCAGTTATGAACCTCGCCGATCGATGCGTACCGAATTTGGCAGAACTCTGTGCCCCGACCCCTTACCCGTTCCGTCTGCTTCCAACACCCGTATTGATTGCTTGAATATTTCTCTCTCTCTCTCGTCTCCCTTTTCAGTTGCGTGGGCGTTTCACCAGACAAGTAAGCACCCATCATCGACTCTTCTGCTGAGGTGACCTTCAAGTCTTATCTCTCACCCGCACCTTCCTTCGCTCTTGTTTTCTATGCTGACGTGTCTGCAAGGAGTTTGATCTCCAGCAGCAGAAATTTGTATGGGGCAGCTGCACTCAGTCTTGAATGCAGAGCCCACTGCCATAGGCGTGCCTGGCTTGTAAAGGGTACAGAAGAATAATTAAATTGTTCTTGGCCTCGAGTCTGACTGCACGCCTTCCTTGATTGTCTTTGCTTTGTCAGGGAGTCCCTGCGGAACCCCGGTGCGGTTTCTCCGCCACGGTGGTTGCGATCCTGCGGTGAGTCTGTCTGCACATGCGTGTGCTCCTCTGAGTTCCCTTTGAGTGTTTCCTGCTGTCGGGATTCTGATGATGCTTTAACTGTGGCCACAAGGAGAGGAAAGTGGAGATATGGGAGACATGAGCTACCATGGTTGAAGAAGACAAGATCCGTCTCAACTGGGTCTCAAAGCGATCGAGGAGGCAACGCGGTTTTGTGACCCAACAGCCCATGAAATCTACTCTCTGCTACCTCCGTGCCTCTGCTTGCTGAGCATCACACTAGGTTGTATGTGGCTGGGATGCATTTTCCTTCAGCCCCTCTCTTTCTTTTCCGCCTTTTTTTCCTTATTCGATTTCTATTTCCTTCTTGAACGCCTCTCCGCCCTCTCTCGAAAGTCCACATGGAAACTTTGGAATCAAACAGTTGCTACGTGAACCTGCACACAGCTTGCGGAGACTCTCTGTAACTGGACGAAAGAAAACAAAAGTCAACTGTTGAACGAACGTGCAGACAACTGGACGTGGAGTTCGTCTCGATGGACGTGCTCAGCAGTGACAATTTGCGTGAAGGCGTGAAGAGCTTCTCGAACTTTCCTACTTTCCCACAACTATTTGTTAAGGTCAGACGCTCATGGTTTTCTTGGCTGCATGCTGTTTTTGTGAGAGGCAGGTCGGACTCTCAATTCCCATTCCACGCTTTTCGTCTTACTTTCTCAAAGAATTCTGTCTTGTGAGGACTCTCACAGTCCTGCATGATGAATGAATGAAGTTGGCTTTGCTAGAGTGGAGCCGTGCTCCCAGCAGCCCATGTTCATGCCAGAGATCGTCAATCACTCAACTCTAGAGATAAGGCTAAGCGCGAGATCCCCTGAAGTGCTCGCTTGGTGAGCTCACGAGCAGCATGCGCGTTGGAGGTGGCAATAGAAGACTCAAACAGAAGAAGAAAAGGTCGCGTTCACACAGAAACAGGCGTGCACAGTGAGTAACAAAGATCGCAAACGGCTCTGCATGCTTCATACGGATCGACTTGTAAAGCCAAAAGCAGCATCTTCCTCGCTTCTGTTTCGGCTGCCCTTAATTTGTTGTGTGCTCTGTCTGTGCAGGGTGAACTCCAAGGAGGTGGGTCTCTTCCTCTCTCCCTCCGTGCTGTGTGGTCTTCTTAATTGTCTTTTTTGTCTTACACATTCAAATCTCTTGAAGGACTATGACGTTTCACATGAACGTTCGAGGAAAATGAAGTTCATCTTCTGCAGACAGACATTTGTCTTCTTGAATGAACCCCATTCGTCCTCCAACTCACGCTTCGCTTCTCTCATAACCGTTCGGTCAAGAGTTTCCGACAAGACGACAACATTGCATACTGCGATGCACTCCACTGACGTTTCCCCCTCTGTCGTGCACCTACCTGTGTGCTGAGTCTTTCACTTCCTTGTTTTTTATTCGGCTAGTACTCACGTGTGACTCCGCCGACTTTTTTTCTTTTTTCCCCTCGTCCTCCATGCAGCCAGATGCATGCATGCATTCGTTTCCTTTGGATCGGCCTCTGCCCAGGCCTCTGCCAAAAAACATACAAGCTTACGTTGCTTGGCTTTGTTGCTACCTGCCTCATTCCACTGTCTTCAGGTGCGGACATCGTGAAAGACATGTATGAGTCGGGGGAGCTGAAGAGCTTACTTGTGAAGGAGAAACTTTTGGCGCAAACGGAAGGATGAACCACTGAGTTCAGCGGCGGCTTGCACTAATTTTGCGAAGTTAAAGTTTTGTAAGGCTCAGCAGCAGGAGACAGACATGAAGAAATATATTCTGGCCCCAGAAGTTAAAGTTGTGCTAGAGAAAGACTGTCACAGACATGAATAAACAAACCCTAGATCCGGAAGTCAAAGTTTTGTAGGGCTCGGCGGGACGAACCGGAACGTTTTGACAGACTAGGCTAGATCCACGCCGCATGCCGGGGGTGAGTGGGGTGCTTTTTGCCCCCCTAAAGCGGCGCATTTCCGCAAAAAACTCGTTCTCATAATTGGTAAGGAGTTAGAAGCTGAAACTTTGTGTAAGAAGACGTTGTAACGATAGAAAAAGAACTATGGAACAGATTTTTTACATCATTTCTAGAAATATACGGCTAGATCCAGAAGTTAAAGTTTTGGAGGAGACAGACATGATGAAAGAAATTCTAGTTTTAGAAGTTAAGGTTATATGAGAGACAGACTGTGACAGACATCAATAAATTAACAAACTCTAGATCCGGAAGTCAAAGTTTTGTAGCTAGGGCTCTGCAGCAGGAGACAGACGTAAAAAAAAAATGCTGGTCCTAGAAGTTAAAGTTGTGCGAGAGACAGACTATTGCAGACATGAAGATACATGAAGTAAAAAAATCTAGATCTAGAAGTCAAAGTTATGTATAGGGCTCTGCAGCAAGAGACAGACATGAAGAAAGAAATGCTGGTTTTAGAAGTTAATTAAAGTTATACGAGAGAGAGACTGTTGCAGACATCAACAAATTGACAAACTCTGGATCAGGAAGTTAAAGTTTTGTAGGGCTTTGCAGCAGGAGACAGACATGAAGAATGAAATGTTGGTCCTAGTAGTGATTAGTGATTAGTGGTGCCCTAGAGCACTGTCGCCGTTTTATCTTATAGAGGTCGCCCCCGCAAACGGCAGGGGGGTATACCTCATCGCTGAGGCTCAGACCACACCCCATGGCCCGCCTGGTTTCCCAGGCCGCTAACAAACAACAATCTATCTACGCTTTGCATGCTTTGGTCTATGGGCTGCTCAGAAGGGACTGCTCTAAAAATCGATCTAATGACACAAGACGAAAGGACACTTTGGCTTTGTACACGCCCTCTCTCCATTCTTCTCTCAGCGATTTCTCCTTCCCCCTCCCTCAGCTGTCTTCCTGCTTCCATTGCTTCCAGGATGGTCTTGTATTCTTCTTTTCTTCTTTCCGTTCCTCCCTTTCTTTTTGTGATCACTCCATATCTCTGTGCCAGCACTGTTTTATCTAATGAGCTTCCAAGTGCATACCTTCCTGGGCTTTCTTTGAATACTCTTCTTCTGAACGCCGCCCTCCCCAGAAACTCATTTACCGCACTATGCCCTTCGTTCATCAAGAATTTTTAACAAAGCCTCAGTGTGCAGTCTTCCTCTTTGTCCTTCTCTTTTCTCTCTGCAAACTTCTCTTGCTCTCTTTTCTCTTCCCTCGTTCCAGTCTGCTCCTAATGTTCTATACATGTGCGCTCTTTCTCTATCATAAATCGGATACTCAGTCAGCATATGGATCTCATCCTCCAACACCTCTGTTTCCAACCATCCTTTGCAATAAGGGCAGAGTCTCTCCTCCAACAGCACTCTCTGCCCTCCTCTTTCTGGCACTTTTCCCTTTGTTCCCGCTAACGTCCTATCTCCTACTCTGCAGGCTGCTCTCCTTTTGTGTTCTCCTCTTAGTGCTAGCCTTCTATAAGGAAAGGGCACCCGTCCCAGTTTTTCTTTCTCTATTTTCATTCCCTCTCTTGGTCTTTCTTCTGACGCCTTTTCAAATAAAATGAGCTACAATCTGTTTCCGTTTGCTTTTGTTCGGTGTATGTGTGCTATATAGACTTTTCTTCCTTTTTCTCTCTCTCTTCTATCTCTCTCTCTCACTCTCTTCTAAATTCTCCACCTGAAGATTTCTTTCTTCCTCTCTTTTATTTCTTTATCTGTCTTGCTTACAATCCATCTTTCCATCCTATCTACTCTTTCATTCACTGCGTGTGTCCCTATCTCTCCTGGCTGGCCTGCGAGCTTCTCTTTTGAAAAAGGATGAAGGCTTCTCTCTGTGAATAGTGTCTGTGTGTATTTCTTCAAATACAGAAAGAAGTGAAAGGGATGCAACTCTGTTCTTCTTCCCCTTCAGTTCATCCTCCACTTCTCCTCTGAAGAAATGAATGACAGCCTGCCCAATCGTCTCCTTCTTCTTTTCTTTTAGTGCCTTTCTTGCCCATCTGATCATCCTTTCTGCCACTTCAATATCAATTGAAAACACCCCCCCCTCCATCAATGTAGTGTCTGCGCTTTCTGTCTTCCTTAGCCCCAAGACCCACCTCACAAAGCGTCTTTGTTTTTCGTCGAATTCTGCACAGGCCCTGTCTGTGCATGGGTGTATCTCGCATCCATACATCCACACTACACGCACCGTCTGATTAAACAAATGAAAACATTCTGCCGGCGGCACGGCTGGCTCTCTGGCTAACTTTCCTATCAATCCTTGCATGCATTTCTCTGCTCTCACTGCTCTGTCTGCCATCATTACATCGAGGTCGCAGTTTGAGGGAAGAACCAAACCCAAAAATGGCTGTACTTTCTCTTCTTTTAGTACTATGCTGCCTATTCTGATCTCTTCTGTCTGCCTTTGCCTTCCAAACCTTAGTACTCTCGATTTGTCAGAAAAGAGGAGACGGAGCGGCTCTGCGTACTTCCTTAATCCCTCCAGCAGTTTGTTCAATTCTCTGTCTGTTGCATCGAGCAAAGTCGTATCGTCTGCAAATAATAGGGAGAAAAAATCTATCCACCTCCCATCCTCTCCGACCGGTACTTTCGGTCTTTCTCCCTGTTCTCCTATTCTCCTTCTCCCAGCCCTCCCTTCCTTTCTTACTCTCTCTGACAGGTCGTGTACGTATCCTTTGAAAAAAGTGGGCCCACTAGACCCCCCTTGTTTCATCCCTATCTGTTCTTGATACCACTTTCCTGTCCCTTTCACTCTTGCTCTTACTTTCTCAAGCGATGCCAGGGCTCATCGGATTAGCTCCTCTGAAACCCCTGCCTCTCTCAGTTGCTGCTCAAGCTTGCTATGCCTGACTTCGTCAAAAGCTCGAGTGAAATCAACGAGGGCCACAATCATAAAGAAATGGTGGGCAATCACAAACAAAAGAAGAAAGATGGCATCGCATGTTCCTACTTTCTTTCTATATGTAAACTGCTATAGGTTCTGCCTTGCTTCTCTTTCTACATTATTACCGAGAATCGTGTCTCCCCATTTTGCGTCTGCACATGCCAGGTGCACGTTTCTCCATCCCCCCATCACTGCCTGTGACTTGCCAGGCTTCGGCAATGCCGTCACTGGTAAATCATTCCATCCCTCTGGCCACCACGCATAACGAAAAGATGCATTAATCAAATCAGCATATACATTCACCATTACTAAAGATTTTTTATGCAACCTGAGCAGACCCGGAGGCATTCCATCCTTTCCAGCAGCTTTTTTAGGATTCCCGGCTTTTTTTATTGCCTCCCTCACTTCCTTTTCGGTAGCTATCTTCGTGTTCTTTTCTCTTACTGCTGTGCATCTTTTGCATTCTTCTTTCTTTTCTGTTTCCACTTCATCGTCTGGGAGCTTTGTCTGTTTTTTCCATCCTTTCGGAACTTGTTCCATTATGAGACTGTCCTTCATCCTCCTCGGTTCTCTCTTCTTGTCTTCTGTTCCTAGTCTCCTCCAGACCTTCCAGCATCCTCCTTCTCCTATTTCCTTCCTTATTCTTTGCACCTTTCTCATTGTTTCCTTGGATGCTTCCCTTTTCTGAATCCTGATCCTCTCTCTCTCTACCTCTTCTAGTTGTTTTCTTCTCTCTTTGTATTCTCTCTGCCATCTCTCTTCTTGTCCTCTTTCTGTCCCTTCGCCTTTCTTCTGTTTCAAGTTTTTTATTTTCTTTCTGATTTTTCTTTTAAGTGCTCTTATTCTTCTTTACTCTGCCTTTTCTATTCTCACTGACTCATCGGCTTCTAAGGCTTCTCCATTCCCTTTTCTTTCCCTCTTCTTTTGTTGCCTTAGTGCCCACCTATATGTTTCCTCTCTTACCTGTCTCATTTTCTTGTATTCTCTTTCTAATGCTTCTCTCTCTATGGTTTCTCCTTTCTTCCTACCATTTGCTTCTTAGAATACCTCCCCTATCTTCTTTATGGTGACTCTCTTGTCCAATTCTTCTATGAATTCTCTTTCCGTTCTTCGTGTGAAAGTCCTTTTCCATCTAGGTCTTATTCTGTCCTCTTCCTTTTCTGTTTCTTTGAAGATCAGTCTTTTCCTTCCTTTCTTCTCTTTTTGTCCTCTCTTCTTTTCCTTTTCTTTTCTCTCTCCCTTCTTTTCCTTCTCTTCTTATGGTGGTTTCTTCTTTCCTCCTTTAAGGGTCAGTCTCAGATATGCATGATCAAAAGGGGCACTTATCAGCATACACAACGAAAAAGATACATAAGACAAAAGCAAACAAGGAGTCACGTATACATAATCGATGAGAGATTCGCCGCCCCCTGCACTCTGATAGGTGCACTGACCATCAGAAGCAAAGTCGTGCTCCCTCCCTCCCTCTTTAAGTGCATACTTTCTGAGGCCATTCAGTAAGACCAGTCCAAGGTCTTTGCAGAACCTTATGAACAGCTTTCCTTTCCAATTTTCCGTTTCATCTTCTGATGTTCTCTCTGGTTGGTACACTCCCCCCACCCTCCCCCCCTTCACCATTCCTTCCCATTCGTCCCTTCCTTCGTCTCCTTCCCTCCCTCCCCATACCACCAGAGGCACCTTGTTTGCTGTCCTGGCATTGAAGTCCCCACACACGCACACTTCATTCACTCATTCGTCCCCTCTTTGCTTTCTTTCTCTTCTCTTTTCCTCCACTTTCTCTCTTATTTCCTCAAGAAAGCCATCGTTTTCATGAGTAGAGTCTCCTGGCGGGTCATACAGTCCCACTATCAGGGAGAATCCCGGTGCCTGTACAAAAACGGCTGCTTTTGTTGCTCTTTCTGTCTAAAAGCCCAGTTCTCTTGCTCTTCTGCTCAACAAAACCGTAACCCCTCCTATGGCTGTTACCATTCTCCCTTTTCTCTTCAGCAAGTAGTTCGTGCCCCCCATCCCTCCTCCACTCAGACTGCACATTATTATTTCCGTTCTCGTTTCCGTTAGCACCAGTACATCTGTTCTCTGTTTTTCCATTTCTGCTGCAAAAGAGTCACTATCCATCAATCTTCTTGTCATTCCTCTATTGTTCTGCAAGCAAATGGTTACTCTTTCCTCCTCCTTTGTCTCTTCCTCCCCGTCTGACTCACTTGATGTTATTATGCTCAATGCTTCAGATCTGCATGACGACGATGGTGGCGATGATGGCAGGGACTGTCCTCTCTCTGATGAACTGCTCACTGGCGTGGTGATAGATGAGAACGACTCGGTCTGACTCTCTTCATTGTCCTCTTTTTTTCTCCTCCTTTGAGCCGTTTCCTTTCCTTCCCCACCCAAGAAACCAGAATTAACACACTCAGACAAAGAAACAACATTTGTGGAACACACAGACGGAGCATCATATGCACATGCATCATTTAATTCAAATAAATATGCCTATGAAGTTGGGACTGAGCTTGTCACAGAAATTGAAGAGCGCGCTGCATCGTGTTTGAAGGAATCTTTGTCGTATCTTTCGGTCGAGTCTCTCTTTGAGGCATCTTTCTCTTCCCACGTCCTCTGTTCTTGCTCATTCTTACTTTTTCGTTTTCTTCTTTCTGCCCCCGGGCCCCCCTTTCCACACCCTCCCGTCCCTCCCTTCCCTACCCTCCCTTCCCCAAGATCCCTGCCCATCCCTTGGCCCTGCCATCTCGCTCTGGCTTCTGTCACATGCCCAAGTCTGGCACTGTTCTCCTGCTACGGGTTCTCTTCGCTCCTCGAGTTCCCTTCGGCCTCCGTCTCCTCCATTGTGTCTGCACACACGGAGAGAGGGAGGGGGGGAAACTGTTTTCTTCTCAGTCTGTTTTATGATTGCAAGAGTTTCACTGCGATCCGTCCCATACCCGCTTACCGGTGTCAGGAGAACCTCTGGCGTTGCTATCAGTCCTCCCGTCCCCCCTTCCCCCAGTGGCTAACTGGGGTCTTTGGGTTTGACTGCCTTGTCCCTAGGCCTTGTCCTGTCCTGTCGCCTTGGTAGGAAGATGGTGTGTCCTCCCACTCTCTCGTACAAAGTCAGAATTTGACAGAGGGAATGCCGTTTTCTCTTTTTGGGTCTGTTCTTTGGCCTTTTCTCTTTCTCCACATGAGCGATTGCAACCACCAGAACCTTTGGTGTGCCTTTCCCTCCTCCCTTTCCCTTTCCCATCCTTCTTCCACCCCTCCTCCTCCATCCCTTCTTCCTTTTCATCTGCCTCTTCCACTAGGACGGCGAACTTGTTTCTTCGGAATAACTCCGTCCCTGGGCCTCTCCTTTCCTCTTCGACCTCTTTTTTCTGTTCGATTCTGGTTTTCCAACTATTAAACATTCCCGTCTCCTCCAATGCCTCAATCACGTACCACTCTGCCTCTTCTCGTGCCTCTCTCTCTATTTCTTTTTCTTTTCTCTGCAGCTTTCTACACCTTCTCTCTTCTCTATGAATTAGCTCTTCTATTCTTTTCATTTCTGTTCCCATGAGCTCTATCTTCTTCTTTCTCTCCTTCTCTTCTGTGTGACCTTTCCTGTCTTTGGGGGGGGGGGGGTCGGTCCTTCCCCTCCCCTCCCTCTTCATTCACCGCATGTCCGCATCCTCCCCTTTCTCCCCGTTTCCTGTACCGTCTCTCTCCGGGCCTGTCCTTGCTCTGTACCTTGAGCCTGCGAGAGACATGCAAGAAACAAACTATGACAGACATAAACAAAGAAATTCTAGATGTGGAAGTCAAAGTTTTGTAGCTAAGGCTCTGCAGCAGGAGACAGACATGAAAAATGAAATGCTGATCCTAGAAGTTAAAGTTAAGTGAGAGACAGACTGTTGCAGGCATAAAAAAACAAACTCCAAATCTGGAAGTCAAAGTTTTGTAGGGCTTTGCAGCAGGAGACAGATATGAAGAATGAAATGTTGGTCCTAGTAGTTAAAGTTGTGCAAGTGACAGACTGTTGCAGACATGAACAAACAAACTCTAGATCCAGAAGTCAAAGTTTTGTAGGAGACAGACATGATAAATGAAATTCTGGTTTTAGAAGTTAAGGTTATGTATGTGAAAGACAGACTGTGACAGACATGAACAAACAAACTCTAGATCCGGAAGTCAATTAAAGGTTTTTTCATGCATGCATGCCGCATCCCCATATATGTCTGGAAGTCAAAGTTTTGTAGGGCTCTGCAGCAAGAGACAGACATGAAGAATGAAATGCTGGTCCTAGTAGTTAAAGTTGTGCGAGCTCGAGAGACAGACTGTTACAGACATGAACAAATAAACTCTAGATCCAGAAGTCAAAGTTTTATAGGAGACAGACATGATAAATGAAATTCTGGTTTTAGAAGTTAAGGTTATGTATGTGAAAGACAAACTGTGACAGACATGAATAAACAAACTCTAGATCCGGAAGTTGATTAAAGGTTTTTTCATGCATGCATGCCGCATCCCCATATATGTTCGGAAGTCAAAGTTTTGTGGGGTTCTACAGCAGGAGGCAGACATGAAGAATGAAATGCTGGTCCTAGAAGTTAAAGTTATACGAGGGACAGACTGTTACAGATATAAACAAACAAACTCTAGATCCGGAAGTCAAAGTTTTGTAGGGCTCGAGCTGCAGTACCTAGGAGACAGATATGAAGAAAAAAATGCTGGTCCTAGAAGTTAAAGTTATACAAAAGACAGACTATTGCAGACATGAAGTAAAAAAATCTAGATCCAAAAGTTAAAGTTATGTGTAGGGCTCTGCAGTAGGAAACACATATGAAGAAAGAAATGCTGATTTTAGAAGTTAAAGTTATATGAGAGACAGACTGTGACAGATATGAATACATAAACTCCAGATTTGGAAGTCAAAGTTTTATAGGGCTTTGCAGCAGGAGAAAGACATGAAGAATGAAATGCTGGTCCTAGAAGTTAAAGTTATGCAAGAGACAGACTGTGACAGACATGAACAGACAAATGCTAGATCTGGAAGTCAACGTTATGTATAGGGCTTGGTAGCCGGAGATAGCCGGAGACAGATATGAAGAAACAAATGCTAGTCCTAGAAGTTAAAGTTATACGAGAGACAGACTATGACAGATATGAACAAACAAACTACTGATCTGGAAGTCAAAGTTTTGTATAGGGCTCTGCAGCAGGAGAGAGACATGAAGAATAAAATGCTGGTCTTAGTAGTTAAAGTTGTGTGAGTGACAGACTGTTGCAGACATGAACAAACAAACTCTAGATCCGGAAGTCGAAGTTTTGTAGCTAGGGCTCTGCAGCAGGAGACAGACATAAAAAAAAAAATGCTGGTCCTAGAAGTTAAAGTTGTGCGAGAGACAGACTATTGCAGACATAAAGATACATAAAATAAAAAAATCTAGATCTAGAAGTTAAAGTTATGTATAGGGCTCTGCAGTAGGAGACAGACATAAAGAAAGAAATGCTGGTTCTAGAAGTTAATTAAAGTTATACGGGAGAGAGACTGTTGCAGGCATGAAAAAACAAACTCTAGATCCGGAAGTCAAAGTTTTGTAGGCTCTCAAAACTGCCTTGTCGGAGAAATTGAAGAACGACAGCTTCAAGTAAAAAATGGTAGACCTCGGACTCTTACCAAAAGGTTTGAAGGACTCCAGCATCAACAAGCTGATCAAAATAGCAAAGGGAGGTCCCCGCTCTCTGTTTTGCTGCTTCACCTCTTTTGAAGGGCATAAGGAATATTCACATCTTTTTAGTTGCAGGAAGCAAACATTGATTGGAAGGTGCTCAAAGAAAAGCGAATGGAAAAAGAAGACCCAGAGATTTAGTCGGGCGACCAGGTTCTTATCTCTCACAAAGACCTGAGAAGCTGGGGCGACATTATTCCTATGAAAAAGAAAGACTGCCCGCTTTGTACCGCCTGCCTGCTTGAGTTTTCCTTTAGCTCACGCGGGCAGTGCCGCCAAGCTTCAAGTGCAACAACTGCAACTTCGAAGGCTTTGTTGTTCCTTTGAAAGACAATCCAATCTCAAAGGAACTTGCAGCTACGTCGGCAAGACAGCCAACGGTTTTGGCTTTCCTCATGCTGATATTGGAGTTCCGCTTCATTGCTTCCTACAGAATGACGGCCGCACCTGCAGACTACGAATGGCTGTCGGGTGTGTGCCAAAAAGCTGTTTGTCGTTTGCAGTGAGGCTGATATAGAAACAGTAACTGCCATTGCAGTCAGTGTTACGCAATGATATAAATTGATTTGCTTTTAACAGGTCTTGTTCCCCTGTAATTCCTTTTTTTAAATGCAGGAGCAGACAAGATGGGGCTACGCAGAAGGCGTTACGGAGGCTTGAGTCACGAGTTGGGTCTACAACTACTGCTTTGGATTCATTTCGATTCAATCGATGCTGCTGCCACTCTTGGTTGATAATGTTCTATCGCAAGTGCCAGTGTCTCCAAAAACTTATTGAATGTATACATAAATTGAAAACCAACTGTGAAAAGTCTATTTTCAAGTCGTAAATATTTAAGTAAACATTTTTTTTTTAACATTTATTTATTAAATTCTGGTTTATATGTAGAATATTTCAAATTAAGAATCAAAGTTAATTACCGTTCAAAATTATTAAAGTTTTGTTTATACTGCACATGTACTATATAATAATTTAAAAGTAAACATTAAAGTTTCCTATTTGATTTCTCTTATTCTAATATACTTTAACTAAGGCTAAGTCACTGGATGGTGGTTACTCTAGCAGTTACTAGCAATTGTTCAACACTGCATATACTGTGACTTAGTAATATATTTTTGTAATCTTTAAAACTTTTGAAGCTCTCATCATGTCTCATCATCGTCTTTCATAGTGAATGAATGTAAAAATATTATACCTATAGTATTATACTTTAAATAATCATTATGATCATCATAACATGATCATGTTATAGTCAAGGTTATAGTCAACACCCAAACACTAGCTAGCCATTGAAAACAACAGTTACATAACACTTGCATGAATGATAGTTCATAGATGTTTATCACCTAATATCGTCTGCAAAAAAGAAAAAAAAATAGTTAAGGGAGAATTGACTTTGTTATATTTTTTTTTGCTACTTTTTTTCATAGTTTTTTTGCTATTGGCAACAGATGGACATAGCGGGAAGGCCTAGTGCGGAACCTATTAATCAATCAATCAATTAATCATTTTTTTGTTTTGATGTGTAACTTGAAGCCTTTTTTCATTTTTGAGTGCCAGGGAAAGCGTTCACAATCATCTATACCCTGCAGGTAGCCAGGATTTTACGGGATTTTAGCTCAGGATTTTAGCGGATTTTACGGGATTTTGGCCAGGATTTTAACGGATTTTGGCAGATTTTGCCCAGGATTCTGCCGGACCATTAACGTTAAAAATATAATCCCTACACTTAGGATTTAAAAATCTAAAATCCTGGAAGAAAGCTAAAATCCTATAATCTCGTATAATCCCATAAAATCCTAGGAAGAGGCTAGCAGAGTTGTTAAGTCCCGACAAACCTAAGTACTGAAATCTAGACTGAAATCCGATACCGACCCCCGATCTGAAATTTTTTGGTACTTTTGGTACTTTTTCGGTACTCTCGATACCGGCTTTTTTACATATTCTAAACAGGTTTTTAGAACTCTTTACAGACTGTTTATACGCCGTTAGGACACTGAAATGCTCAAAGATGACTAGCATGAACTTTTGATGTCTAATTTGAAGCGCCTGCATGGGCCACGGCGTGCGGGCCCTGCACTGCGCATTGTGTGTGTCTCGCATATCCTCACATGGATGGAGAACTGCCATCTGAAGCATCACCGTCTCCTTACATGAATTTTGGGGCTGCACACGTGCACCGCCACAAAAAAAACAAGAGTGCTGGTCTGAGTCTTTTTTCATGTTGTTCCTATCCTTCAATTGATCTCTCTCCTCCAACAGTGATCAACACTGGTCAGGGAGATTTGTGTATAAGTCCCGACTTTCACTTAAATTCCGTTTGGAAAAATTTGAAAGCTACCTCTTTGTTTGGACTTTCTTTTTTTTTCTTCCTCTTTTGTTATGCAAGAGGTGGATATCAGTCTCCACCGCCAGGCAGCGAAGTTGCAGCAATGCCGTGAGGGAGGAGAATGCGCAGGGAGGAGAACAGAAGAGGGGGAGGAGGAGCGAAAGGAGGCCTGGGAGAAGCAGTGGGAAGAGTATCTTTTGTTTGATACCCCCCATTTCATCCTCTCTATTTGGCTGTCTGTCTGTCTCAACATGCACGAATTTATGTGTATAAGGTGGGGCTTCTCCTAAGGCTTCTCTCTCTCTCTCTACAACTAACGAATTCGTTCTACAGGAGAAGCAAAGAAACAACGAGGATAAGCCTTCTTTCCTGCTTGTTCCGTGTGTGTATATTTCATTCATGCGTCAGATCGTACGAGGGAGGGAGTGTGTGTGTGTCACCAGCCTCTGTGCAAGTCAGTGTATCGCATATTATCGCATCCGACTCGGCATGATCTAAGTTCATTATCTGGCCGACCGATTCTGATTTGGCGACACATCTATTGCCATGTATTGCCATGCAGCATGCATCGATCTGATTCGATCAGCCTCAAGAGCATGCATCTTCGATTCATGCAAGCAAACAGTTCTATGCATGAGTTTTATGCCTCAATCCATAGACCGTTCTAGAAGACAGAAGTCGTGGAACAATCAAAAAAGCTAGAAAAGACTTTCTTAATTTTAATTTATCATTGTATTTTGTTTATTTTGTTTTATGAAGTGTGTTTAAATGATATTGTAACATCAGACTACATGTGATTTTTAAGTTTGAGAGTCATTTAGGTCGATACCGAAAGATCCGATCCGAAATCTGATACCGACCCCCCCTCTGGTACCGAAGTACTGAAAGTACCGAGACTTAACAACACTGGAGGCTAGGATTTTAGCTTTCTTCCAGGATTTTAGATTTTTAAATCCTAAGTGTAGGGATTATCTTTTTAACGTTAACAGTCTGGCAGAATCCTGGGCAAAATCTGCTAAAATCCACTAAAATCCTGGCCAAAATCCCGTAAAATCCGCTAAAATCCTGAGCTAAAATCCCGTAAAATCCTGGCTACCTGCAGGGTATATAACAATAATCAAAAATAAATTTTTTAAAAAATAATTTATTACTAAATTACTACGAGTGGACACTAAAGTTTCAAAGTTTTTTTTTGTTAAAGTTTTTTTTTTTGCCCTCTAAACTTTATTTTGAAAAAATATTTTTCAATTAGTTTCTGAATAGGTCGTTAATTAAGTCACCAGCAGTAGCAACGTTCTTTGGAGACACTTTTTCCAACTACATAAATCCGATTCGCCGTACAGCCACTGTTGCTGCAGCTGCTGTTATCAGCAAGGCAGCGTCTCCTGATCATGGTCGCGGATTCCAAAAGAAGAGAGGGAAGGAAGTCGAAGAGGCTATTAGCGCTCAAAAATATGAAAACGGCACAGTCTACCTCGAACTAGGGCTGGTTGAGGGCATTTTTACATCATCTAGAACCCGAGTCTTCTCTCTTGTGTACCTAGTAGCTAAAAACGAGAAATTGACGGTGCAAGTGGTGAGGCACATTCGAGACAAAGTGAAGGATACAGAGGAGTTGGAGTTTTTTCAGCAGTTTGGGGCTGCCGAGTGGGTAGAAGACTTTGAATTAACAAATATCAAAGATGTTGTGCTAACGTTAGCGTACATTGAAAAGAGACCTGGGGAGATAGCGGTTGCAAGCAGCCGCCACCGTCTTTTAGGAGAAGTAATTGTGGCAAAAAAAGAAGTAGATTTTCTAGAGAAGGACCCTAGAGTACCAAAGTCACCGGTCGTTCAAGTTTGAATTTATATCAATGTTGTTTCTCAGAATTTTTATGAGAATTATAATTATTAATATAGTAATGCATTACATACCTCGTTTTCTGAGTTGTGAAACTTTTATATAATTAGTATATCTACTAGTATATAAAGCAGCAACTTTGCCTGCAATGATATAAATGAAATCAACTTCTCTAGCAACGTCTTTTAGATCAATTCTGGGATCAACTTTTGTATGTCTGGTTGCATATTTACTTTTAAAGTTTTAAAAGTTAAAGTTTAAAGTTTTACCAGCAAACTATATTATAAAAAAAACTTTAGTACCCACTCTTTACTAAATTATTAGTATAATTATGCTTATTTCTTTGTTTTTTACTAAAATTTTGTTTTTTAAACTAGTTTTTAAATTATTGTATCATATTACTAAAGATTTTTGGCAACCTCATTGCCAAATGTGCCCCTCCCCCCCAACTTTCAAAATTGGCTTTCAAAATCGGCTCTGAAAGTTGAATTCAGTCACACCCATGCAGTATGAATTATCTTTGATGTAAGGAAGTGGCTGTGAAGCAGATCCTATAAGTAAACTGGTACAGTAACTGTTGTATTGCTACAAAACCATCTAACTCTATGGTATGTCTGAGATTCACCTTTTGTTATGACTGTGTGATGAGATCCTTTCGAAGGATCCAGCGTAGAAGACGGTGTTAGCAACACCTGTTGGCCCCTCCATCAACACCTTTCTGACACCAAGCAGGCTGTTTGCGCTCTGCCCAGCCATGCTGAGCAAGGTGTCTTCTAGTGCTAGGAAAAGGTTCAAAGTTCAAGGTTCAAGGTTCACTTCGAAGTAATGAACCTGAATCAGGTTCAAAAACAGGTTCAAAAACAGCTTCACTTTTAATTAATAGAAACCTCATTTTTTCATATTATTTTATGCCTTTAAATTAGGCTTTAATGCATTTTTAGAACGTTTTATTATAGAATTTATGCCTTAGTAGTGTTTTTAAATAGTTTAAATCAATATTTAGCTAGGCTGACATTAGGTGCTAGTCTCAAGTTATTCACTGTTTATAGTCGAAAATTAGCAATCAAAAAAGCTTTAAAAAATTGGAAAATGCCATAATTAAATTTATATGATCGTATCAATCATGACAATTCAGTCAACATAAGACTGTCACAGTGTTTCTTTCTTTCTTTCATGCTGACATATGATGCTGACATATGCTGACATACGTTTGTCCGGCACAATAGATTGAACCGGCTGGGGACAGTTGCTGTGCGCGCGGCTCCGGCTCCTTATTTCACCTATATCGGCCGCGAGCGGCGCGGGCCTGGCCGGCCTTGTGCCAGTGGCCGCACGTCTGGCCTCCAAAACAGGTTCAACAGGTTCAATAGGTTCAAAACAGGTTCAACAGGTTTACTTTTTCAGATTTGAACCTTTTCTCAATGAACCTTTTCCCAGCCCTAGTATCTTCTTCGTTTCTTTGCATTGCAGCCGGCTGTAGCCGACATTGATTTTTCTGGGATTTGTTTGTGGGGCTGACGAGTCTGTTGCCTTCTTGATGGTAAGCAAAGAGCCACCAGGTCTATCCAGAAGCTGTCCTGACTGGGTCATCCGCTACAGCCAAGGCCAGTACAATGATATTCATCCATTGTGCTCGTCGGATGCACCTCAGAGGAGCAAGATCCCCCCAGTGGCTGCTGCAGATACTGGTAAGTGGGAAGGATATGTGGCTTGACTGACAAATACGGTGTATCCGGCGTGGTCCAGTGTTAGTCAGAGTCAGAGTCTCTGGGAAACTCTTTGTCTGGACTGTTTGAAGCTTGTGAATGTGTGTTTGGTCGCTGAGGATTCACAATTGCTCTTCTTGACTTACCTAGATGCATGGTCCCTCGGAATGCTTTGGTGTTTGTCTGGTAGCTCCCTGGGAATCACTAGCTGAGCACTTGCCTAGTAGACCTTAGGGAAACTGCCTAGAAGCCCCCCCGGTCTTTTAGGCATCTTTTCTAATTTGGCTAGCAGTTTCATAGCATTTTACCGGGAGTTTGTATATTTGACTAGGCAAGCCGTGGAGTCATCTTAGTACAAGTCTAATCTAGAGTCTGATGCAATACTTAAACAACACTTGTGCAACACTTAAACAATAGATGTGTTGCAGAGGTTAGAGACATTGACTGGGCATTTAGCAATCCCTCCCCCCCCCCCATTCTTGGCAATAGGGTACAACGGGGTAACGTTGGGGTTGCAAAAAATCTTAGGAAAAATCTTTAGTGCGCAGCACCTTACAGAAGGCTTACGCTATCGCTCGTTATCGCTATCAGCTACTATCAGCCTACTTCTGCGCGTCTACTGTTTCGCAGCAATCCCATAGGATTGGGATTAGGATTTATGTTCCAGGTTTGTCCCAAGGTCCATAAAATCCTACAGCTACCTATAGGCTGGCCCTGGCCGAGAGAATTTATCTAGGAATTTGTTCATCTACGCGGCCGACAGGATAGAATAGGATTTATGTTCCGGGTTGTCCCGCGGTCCACTGCCGGGCCTCGACTTGCACCATCGAGAGGTCACTCAGACACCTGCATGTACTAGCCATGTAGATGTAGATGGATACTCGTCGCTAGGTATGTAGATAATCAGAAGATGCAGCGCCTCATCGGATCATCCAGCGCCACATATTAGCTCATTGCCTGCCCCACACGGCAACTGTCCCGATATGCATTGAGCCGCTCATGTGTGCATGTACGTGTCTCTCGACCAGATTTTCTCCATGCAGGCTTTGACCGAGGCTTTGACAAACCGGGTTCCGACAAAAAGAGACCAAAACAGAGCTAGTTGGACCTCTTTCTTCGGACCAGCTAGACCTTCTCCCTTCGCCCTGCCATCCTCAGGAAGAGAAGCATCAGGTCCCCCTTTCAATCTTCACGCATTTTCTTCTCCTCCTTGTCCGTCTCTCTCTCTCTCTCATTTCACTTTCACCAGCTCTCACTGACTCTCCCCCGTCAGCAGTGCCAGCAAATCAATGCGAGTGATAACTCCGACCACGATCTGTCTCTGCTGGAAGCTCCCCTGAGTGCTGTACACCTTCTGCTTTGCAACTGCCAGAACAAACGGCGCACTGTCCAGCAGCTTCCACACCATTCTCAGGGCGGTGTCCAGAGAGACGGCAGTAAAGGTGCGGTACATGACCTTCGACACAGGGTCCGAGGCCACGCACCTCTTGCTGCCCAGATACCCTGCAAGGTTCCCCTGCGTCACGACTCCTCTGATCTCACCCTCCTGGTCTACCACGGGGACCTGAACACACATGGACCTACATTCAGTGTGCGTTACAAACAGTGTGGGTCTTCCGATGTCTTCTTTTATTTTGTGGTGATCTTGCTTTCTAGGTCAACCCTTGAAACCGCGTCTCTATTCGTCTAGCTCTCTGATTTGAATTCTCTCCGTCCCTCTCTTTTCCTCGGCGTTGCAATTTCTCTCATGTGCTGCTCTACATCAAAGCTAGGCCCCTCCCCTCATAATCCACACACGGAGGGCTGCTGGCAACTGCGTCTGCGCTCTCGTCTCCTTTCACATGTGAAACAACACACAACTACCGCTGTAGGACATGCACTGATCGCTCGTTCCCCCATACACTCGGGCATGAAGGAGACCTGTCGGAAGCACCATTGCACTCTCTCAGGCAGATGCACGATTAGGCCCCTGCGTTCTTTTCGCAAAGGCCTCAAAACTCCGCACAAGCAACCCCACCAAACCATCCACTTCCCCACGCACCCTCTGTCTGACCGACCTGATCAATCCCGTGGTCGTGCATGACCATCACCGCCTCAGAGCAGGTCACAGAGGGATGAAGAGTGACGGGAGGCTGCATCTGCAGAGCCCCCACCTTCTTCCCCTGGAAGTCAATCGGGTCCTCCGAGGCGCTCCCCGTCAAGTCAGCTTCCATGAACCTGCTTCCATGAGTCGGGCAGGCAGACACATGGACAGACTAGATTAGGCGGAGAAGGTGAAAAAAGCAGTCGATTCCGAATGTCATCTTCATGTCTTTTTCAATTCATTTCACTGCGTAGTGACTGCTTCTTGACAGATTAGTGACTTCTTTGTGGATGTTGTCGGCATGCTTTCTCTCGCTTCCATACCGTATTCCTTTGGAAATGAGCACCATCCGCTATCTTCCTCTATTTTTCTGCCCCACTCTTCTTTCCAATGCATTCCTTGCTGCTGATCACCTTTCTTCTCTTTCTGTCTTCTTGACAAAGAGTGACGGGCAAAGTGGCAGACAGAATGACTATATGGTTTCTTTCCCTCTTCTTCATGAACACAACAGACAAAAAGAAAGAAAGCAACAAAGACAAAAGAACATCAAGATAACTCAGACAAAGTGGCAGACAGACAGACTATATGGTTTCTTTCCCTGCTTTTCTTCATGAACACAAACAGACAAAGAGACAGACTTTCTGTCAGACAACAAAGCAAAGGGGCACATACACACGGAGAAGCTGACGGACCGACCGACCGACCCTCTGTCAATCATCCAGTCGTCCGCTACAAATTTGCTCATGTAGTTTCGGGAGCTGTCTGGCAGGAGCACCACCACCCTCTTGCCCTTCACATTCATGTTCATCTCCTTAATCGCCGTCAGAGCACCCCACATTGCGGCACCACTACTGCCCCCACAGAGCAAACCCTCATACCTGCAAACACAACAAAAAGGACAATCAGCAGAGAGGCTTGCAGAATCATTACAGCGTTCCTGCCCTCACCTCGATTGCCGCTCCCAATCCACGGGCTCCGCTTCCCCCCCCCCCCCCCCNCCCCCCGCACTGACCGACCGACCGACCAACCTGATGAGGTCTCTGGCAGTGAGGAAGGACTCCCTGTCTGCGGACTTCATCCACTTATCCACGAGAGATCTGTCAAGGACTGTCGGGATGAAGTCATACCCGATGCCCTCCACCTGCAATGCAGGACCACCCATTGTGCTTGTTCGTCCGTTTTCACTCAGACAAAAACGATAAGGGAACACAAGAAGAAAATTGCTAGTTTCGTTTGTTGATCAACGAGCGAAGACAAAAACAAAAGGACGTCATTGAGTCGCTCAATCTTGCTCTTTTGAGCTCAAAGTGAGGAAGTAAGTCTCTCTCATCGGATTCTCTCTCTCTCTCTCTCTCTCTCTCTCTCTGTGTGTGTGTGTGTGTGTGTTCTCCGCGTCTCCCTTGACTTCCACTCCCGTCCTCCCCTTCCAACCCCCCCACACCTGGTAGGGTCGGTTCTTTCCGTCCTCGTTCAGCTCTGGAGGCTCTGCCAAAATACTGCCCTTCGGGTCCACAGCCACCACGATGCACTTCGGGCACTTCTCCTTGATCTTCCTGCTGATGCCCGTCAGGGTCCCTCCAGTGCCTGCAGACGTGCGTTTACTTTCATACGTTTATTTCTGTATGAATTCTGTATCAAAATAAACGATCTTCCTGCTGATGCTCGTCAGGGTCCCTCCAGTGCCTTTTTGCAGGCACACACGGAGGAATGATCATTGGCATGCAGAAAAGGAAATTGATTCAATTGCTTTTGCTCACGTGCTGTCTTGCCGTGGGAAGGAGAAAGAGGGCAGTCAGTCTTCTTCTCACAAGAGCAACATGCAGCCACCAAGACATGAAGAGAACAAGCTTCGGGTATGATCTCGATTGATAACACACGCTCCTTTCTGAGTGAAGTGCACTAAAGACAAACATCGGAAGAAACGTTCTGTTCTCCTCCTCCCCCCAAGACAAACAAGTTCCCCCCCAGAGTTCCTGACCGAATTACGCTCAAGACAAACATGCCAGGCAATAGTTTTGATCCCGAAAGGAGGAACGACAAAGCATTCGCTCAGGTCCCTTCTACTGACAGACAGACAGACCTGCTGTGAGTACGACCATATCGAGCTGCCCCTCGCACGCTTCCAGAATTTCCTCGGCTGTCCACTCGTAGTGTGCCATCGGGTTGGCCGGGTTTTTGTACTGATCAAGGATGTGGCTGTTGGGGATCACCTTGTTGAGCTTCAGAGCCAGGCCTATGTGGCTCTCCGGGGCGTTCCATGCCGCCTCCGTGGGTGTGCGGAGAATATCGGCACCCAGGGCCTTCATCATGTTCACCTGAAGGAAGCATGCACGTGGCGGGTGGAGTGGACACGCAGACGGACGGATCGATCGATCGATCGATCGTCCTTCTAAGTTACTCATTTGATTCAATTGGAAGGAGGGTGTGTGCTCAGCTTGAGAACGCGTTTCGTTATTTTTGACATCAGTCAGGTGTCTCCAGTCACAGGTTCCCTTTTATCAAACACGAAGCCGGCCTGTCCAAGTCGCAAAGACGCACACCAATCCAACAAGCGTTTGACAAGGAAAAGAGGAAAATGCAGCGGAACGGACGACATCCTAAGTGAGGTTCCTTTCAGGGCTACAAAGAGTGCAGGGCGTACAGGCAAACATGTGAAGCGGATGCGATTTTGGCCGTCAACAATTCGGCTGACGGTCCACGGAGGCAGAAGGGGGAGACGGGGATACGTCTCTTGGGAAGCAAGCAACACTCACTGATGGTCTACCGACTTGAAGTTCTTCATTGCGTGAAAGAACATACCTTCTCCCCAGACATTTTCTCGGGAAGTGTGATGAGCATTTTGTATCCTTTGATGGCCGCAGCGAGAGAGAGGCCGACCCCCGTGTTCCCGCTGGTGGGCTCAATGAGGGTGTCCCCCTTCTTCAACTTCCCGGCCATTTCGGCCTCCAACACCATCCGAAGTCCAATCCGGTCCTTCACGGATCCTCCCGCGGACATGAACTCGCACTTGGCCAGAAGTTCGCACTCCAGTCCGTGCCGCTCTGCCAGACGGCTGCAGCGAACCATGGGGGTACGACCGATAGCATCGAGAATTGAGTCGAGGATCTTCGGCTGGGGTTTCAGGGGGAGGGCAGGGTGGGGGCTTTTCTCCTTCGAGTTTGGCTTCCAAGTGCACTTGTCACAGCCCGCATAGTGGGGAAACTCAATGACTGCCTCTTTCTCTGCGAGCTTCAAGATTTCTTGGAGAGACGACATCCTGGAATTCTCTGCCTGTCTGTCTGAGTGCTGGCAACGCGATTTCTGAATCCGTTTCGAGTCAGCAATCCATCAAACAAAGGAGAACAAGGCAGGCTGGCTGATGCAAGCTGTTGGACGCTTGCTGTGGTGACACCACGGGACGTCTTCGCTGTCCGACCTCGTCAGCTTGGCTGACGTCCTGACATGTCCGGACGCGTCCTCGTATCATTGCGCACGTACGTACGTATCGGTGTGAGCGCTAGCATGCGCTAGCTCTTCTTGACAAAATTCTTGATTCGATCAACAAAGTCTACATGCAGGCGCGCGCAATGCGAGCGGAGATGAATTTAACTGCATGTATACGATGACAAAGGTCAGGCGCCATTAATTGAATCGGCCCTTCAATCGGGTCGACTGGTGTAGTGTCGACTTCAATGCGTCAGTCATGGAGCTCCGCAATAGAAACCCACTCAATTCTCTCATTCAGCATAAAAGCTTCTTCAGAGCTGCTTTGGCTGCCAAAAAAACTTTTGAAGAGTTCTCGGGCGAATCAGACTCTTTCGTCGAGCAACACTCATTTTCGAACAGCGAAATCTGTTACTTTTGCAAAGATGTGCAGAAAAATGTTTGGCAATGCCAAGAAGAGGGGAATGTCCAACCCCTTCGTTTACACCACCGTCATCATGTTTGCCATCGCCGCGGTGTTGGCTGCATTTCTTACTCCGCTGAGCCAGGAGACTTCCCAACGAGCAAGGAAAGATATCGATGGAGTCTACTACCCTCCCACCGTGAAACGCCCGGTAGAGGCTGACCGACTAAGTGAAGTGCCCTTTGACGGCGTCCTCCTCAGAATGAATCTAGATTCCCTCGAGCCCAAAGGAGCCGTCGGGGAGATCCAGACGGAGGTGCAGTTCAGTGGGGCCTACACAGAATACCTTCCCAAAAACGCAGGCATCTTCAAACTCCCATCAGATCGATCCCTCGTCGTATCCTTTGGCAACGCCGTCAGTTTTTCGTTCAGTGACGGCGACGAGAACAAAATCTCCACTTCAAACTTTATGCTGGTGGTGGACGACCCTCTATACTTCTACCCCTTCGACAGCTACCGGTGGACCCCCACAGTGAGGGGCTCGTGGAGACTCTCTGACGGCAGCCTGGAGGATCTTCCCATCTCCCTACACATCCTTGGTCGATCAGTGGGCGTCTCGAGGTTTTTTTGCTGATATTTTTGGCGTGTTTGGCTGCCTCTCTCTTCCTCTCCTCTTCTATTCTTCGTGTACATTCAATTTGCGCAAGACGGCCTTTCTCTCTCTCTCTCTCTCTCTCTCTCTCTGTGTGTGTGTGTGTGTGTCTGTCTGTCTGTCTGTCTGTCTGTCTGTCTGTCTGTGCGTGTGCGCATGTGTGTGTGTGGTTTGTTTCTTCCCTCATTTTGTCTTTTCCTTTCTTTCTTTCTTTCTTTCTTTCTTTCTTTCTTTCTTCTTTCTTTCTTTCATTCATTTATTCATTCAGTCGTTCTTTCGCTCTTCATTCCTTCCATTCTCCCTGCCTGCCTGCCTGCCTGCCTGCCTGCCTGCCTGCCTGCCTGTCTCCCTTCCTTCCTTCCTTCCTTCCTTCCTTCCTTCCGTCCTTCCTTCCTTCCTTCTTTCATTCATTCATTCATTCCCTCATTTCTTTTTTCCTTCCTTTCTCTTTTCGTTTCTTCCTGCATTCGTTCCTTCATTTCTTCCTTTTGTCCTATGTCCTTCCTAACTGTCTGCATGTATTTCTGTCTGCCTGCCCGCCTGACTTCGCTTGGCAAATTAGAGAAGCATGCGTGAAGAATTGTTTCCTCCGGTCAACTCTTGCAGGTCACCTCCATGGGTGGAACAACAACTGGGAGGTGAACTACCAGTGGAACGGCTCTGAGGCTCTGGTGGTTAGAACAACCTTCAGACGATCCTTCGTCACAATCTTCCTCTCCGTTCTTCTGACGACTCTTCTTTGGTTTTTTGGTTTCTCCTACGTCACTCTGGCCATCTTGTATTTCAAAGAGGGCAAGGAAGCCAGTTGGGACATTCCCGGAGTCGCCCTCGGACTTCTGTTCACCCTCCCTTTTCTCAGAAACACATACCCAGACGCCCCCCCAATCGGCTCAATGTTGGACTTCATT
The DNA here is from genome assembly GCA_018398765.1 of Chromera velia. NCBI lineage: Eukaryota > Chromeraceae > Chromera > Chromera velia. The sequence goes on along the minus strand of JAHBMJ010003590.1, from coordinate 135,955 downwards.
TGCTATTTCTGGGTGTACGTGTTGGTGGCGTTTGTTGCCTGTGCTGCTGTGCTGGTGACGGTATTTCGGAAGCAGAGGAAGTACGCAGAGCTTGAGGAAGAGGAGGAGAAGGAAAAGGAAGAGGGAAAGGGTGACTCTGCAGAAGACTCAAAGGAAGGGGGAAAGGAAAAGGAGAAGGCAGAATTGTACGGGGCGGCAGATCAGGAGGAGGGGGGAAAGAGACGAGGAAGTAAATCGGGGGACAAACGCCATTCAGGCGAGTCGGGGAAAAGCAATTCAGGGGTTCACGTCGCTCACCATGTGGCACCGCCAAGCAAGGAGCAGAATGATTTCAGTGGCCTTGGGGGAGGTATGATGGGACATCCTGGCTTCGGTGCGGCCGCAATGATAGCACGGGCTGGGACAGCGCTACAGCAGCACCAGCCTGAGGCAGCTGAGGATGAAGTTTGAAGAATGAAAAAATAAGATGAAGACTGATAGAGAGAGCACGACCTAGACTTTGACAGGGCGAAAAGAAGTGCCCCAGCTTCCTCCCCCTTCTTTCAACTGGAGGGGGGGAAATGAAATTAGAAAATTGCAGATCGAGCCACCGAATTAAATCAGAACCGAATGGACCGCTCATCGGCTGACTGACTTACTTACTGCATGAATGAATGAATGCATGTGTCGGTATGCGTTTTTTTGTCGACCAGAGAGATGAGGTGAGAAGAGAAGAGAAGAGAAGAGAAGAGAAAAGAAGATGGAGAAAGCAGGAAGACAGCCATCCCCTCGCAGGCGATCCCGAAGACGGAACATTCTTTCCTTTCTTCCTTTCCCTCCTTCCTTCCTTCCTCACTCCCTTTCTTCCCGTGTCCTTTCCTCCTCCTCAAGTCCCTGCAGTGGTGAATTAAGAAGTGACGAGGTCGAAACGAATTTCTTTCAAGCAACATGCAAACAAATTTTGACCCTGAACAACACACTCAACACAAGTAGATGAGCAAGCACAAAACAGTCAGTGAGGGAGAGAGCTTGTAAGGAAGGCAGCTCGAAGCCATACTTCGCGCCTGAATATTCTTCCATCCATCCATCTGGTCACCGGTCAATCAGTTTATTGACCAATCGAATATTCCTCCACATGCACGCATTCAATGCTTCATCTGTCTACGCCTCCTGCTCCCATTCACCGTTAACCAGTGCATGCACAATGAAGTGGTAACGAATTGGTTGACTCGATCTCTTGTGGCACGTCTCTTGCAAGATTGCTAAGCGGGTGTGCGCCACAGAGAACAGTTCAGGCAGACACGCACCTCCAATCCTGCAAAACGGCGGCAGCTGTTTAATTCGACTCTTTGTCGCTCTGTCAATGAAGCCACTGAGTGATCTGGCCAATGCACATCAAATTGCATGCAGTCGGAATTTTGGGGAGTGGGCAGGGCGGACGTACGGCGGGAGAGGCCGAGAGTGAGGTGGGGGGAACAACATGTGCTGTAGGGAAACGCCAACACGAATGCAATTGTCCATGAGGAGAGTTCTGAGGCTTTGCTTCCCTTGCTTGTCCTGCTTGCGAAGCTTGCTTTGAGTCATGTACGTAGCGCAAAAAATTCTTGTATGTAGTCATTCATCCATTCATTCATTCATGTCAACTAGTACACCAGTCACACTGGCAGCAGTGCACTGCCCACTGCTAGCATACACATCGGCTTAAGTATAGATCCAAAGAACTAGGTTCAACTTCAACTAGCAAAAGAAATTTGTCTTTTACATTTGAATGGGTTATGCCCATTGTGTTTATGATAACGTGATACACCCAACCAGTTGGATGAGTGCTTCGGGGGGCCCGTTGGTGGTCTGGTGTCGCGATGAAGGTACATGCATACGCTTGCGCGATCGATCGTGATGGACGTGACAGTCTGCCAAGACGAGACGAGACGAGACAAGACGAGACGAGACGAGAGGAGACGAGATGAGACGAGACGAGACGAGATGAGATGAGACCGTCTATGGCAAACAGTACTAGGACCGCTAAAGCTACTTATAGAACCTAAGTTATACACCGTCCATATAAGGGTTACGATGGGGGTCTGTGAGGGGTTTACGGATTACGGCTTTTTTCCTTATGGTTTTTCTATGACTTGGCGCCTTCGGCGCCAATTTTTTAGTACGGAAAAACGATTAAGGGTTTTTTCATGCATGCCGCGTCCCCATATATGAGAGGCGGATCTATAACCTAGTTTGTCGATTTGTTCCATTCTAAAACTACCAAAAAACCGTAATTCGGGCGTTGTATGGCTAACAGAGGGCCCTGGCATAGAAATCTCATACGGTTCTTCATGCAGTGAATTAATGCATCCTGCATGCAATTCAATCATTCAATCATATGCATATATGCATGCATGCTCATACAAGCAAATGATTGCATTGACTCTAAGACCGGTAAGCTAAAGAAGCCAATTAACCATTGCTAACCGATGAGGTACGATCTTGTTAAGCTGCTGTTGATCTTTTGATGCAGGAATCGCCGTGACCAGCATATACGCCTTCAGACAGAGAAAGCGTACTGGAGATGGAGATAGACGATGATAGACGGGAGAAGTGTGCTTGTGCCTGTCTGTGCCTGGCTGTCCTTGCTTGTCGCTGTGTCTGCGTGCCTGACTGCCTGCCTGACAAAATGACTCTCTGCGAAGGTCAGGAGGGGTGAATAAATGAATGAATAAATGAATGGATAAATGGATCGAGATGAATAGATGGGTGACTGAATATCAAGATGAGTCAATAAGTGAGTAAGTGAATAAATGAGTGAGTGAGTGAGTGAGTGAGTGAGCGTCGAGTGAGTGCAAGTAAATATGAGAGTGAGTGACTGAGTGGATAAGTGAGTGGAAGTGGGTGAAAGAACGAGTAAGTGCGAGTAAGTGAGTGATAGGGGTCTAGAATTGCTATCACAACACCTTATGAGGGGGCGTTGTGGGCGTTGCGTATATATAGCGCCTCGGGAGGCCTTCCTAGGAGCCTTTAAGAGCCGTTGAATTCAGATCTGCATGCCGGTAAGGACCTTCTTCCATAACTCTGATTGATTTTAAAAGATTGCTGCTCTAGAAAAAAGGGTGTAGAATGGTGTAGACTGATGTAAGCTGACTACAGTGACTAGCACCATATCATTATTTGTGAGCTTTTGTGAGTTCAGTTCATTTTTTTTGTTAATAAAGAGGTATAGCTCTAGAGGGGGGCACTTCAGCTGGTTATACCATGGTTACTGACCCTACACCCCCCCCCTACAATGTGTGATATATAACCATCAGTCAAAAGTGGTGCCAATCGATTAGTTACGTTTGGTTACTCACAAAACTGGTATCAAAATTGTTAAACAATTCAGGTTATAGTCAAAAATGATGAAAAATGATATGTCACACTCACTTTGCCCCCAAACCCCCCATAACCGGGTAACCCGTAACCTTTTTTGACCCCCCTCAAAAATGAAGTAACCTCCCTCAAAAAGCATTCAAACGTGTTCTGAACATCATTTTGAATGTTTTTAAAAGTTGAAAATTTGATTGGTTACTGAGGTTAAAATGCTTGTAACTGGGTAACCTGATGTAACCTGTAACCTCTTTGTGTGACAAAGATAACAAGGGGGTAACCCAAAGTAACCACGTAGCTTACACTTCAAAAACATCAGATTTCGACGTAACTTGACCAAGTGGAGCTCCAGGTTGCTGGACTGGCTCGCAAAAATTTATTTTTGTTTATATTTTATGTTATTTTGGGCTCAAAATCTACCATAACCTTGCAGAGTGCCCCCCCCTAGGCATAGCTTGTCTAAAACCTTCTACATATAACGTAACACCCTAGGGGCGTTGCTCTTAGGGCAAAACGCCTTTATATACAACGTCCTTAAGGCGTAGCCCCTAGGCACATCTCTATATACTACGCCACCCCCCCCCCCCCNNCCCCCCCCCCGTATCTAGTCTAAGACCCCTATGGTGAGTGAATGGATGAGTGAGTGAAGGTGGTGTGGGAAGGAGTTGGAGGGAGTGAGTCAATGAGTGAGTGAGGCTGGGTGAGTGAGTCGTTGAGTGAGTAAGAGAAAGAAAGCGTCAGTAAATGAGGGAGTAGGTGAATAAATGAATGAATGATGAATGAAAGAAGGCCAAAAGGCAAGGTAAAAGCCAAAGCTAACAGTTAAAGAAGACCACAAAAGAAGGGGGGGGGATGGAAAGGGCTTGCAGGATCGATCTTTTGTATTGTTTTGTTAAACTTTTGAATGTAAAGGTAGCTATAGACGTCAAAAAGTAAGTCTTAAACAGATTGAATTCAGTTTTTTTCCTCGTATTT
>JAHBMJ010003590.1:94147-129147 GCA_018398765.1 Chromera velia | reverse complement strand
CGAAACGCATGTATATCGATATACAAATGCATGTTGTTGCCCAGCAGCCAGGCAGGTCAATTTTGGAAGGCTCAGATGCACCGCAAAGTCATTTATGGGGCCAATATTCGCGGGACAATCGGGATGGTCCAAGGTAAGCCAGGGAATGAAGTGTGAATTCTCGCGGAGCCATACCAAAATAGATAACGGAGCAAGAATACAGGTTCAGCTGGAACCAAGCACTGCAACGTGGTAAGAGCGCAAGCCACTGGAGCATTTAATAAAAGTATAGAGAAGGGCGTCGCCCAAGCGCACGGCGCCACATGAGAAATTCGCTTTTATAGACATCCCAGAAAAAAGTAGAACACGAGACGGCTGACAAAATATAAAATGGTTGCCGAACCAAGAACGCTATGAGGAGCAGAAACAGTAGATAAAAGAATACGTCCAAGTCTGTCAGATGCTGGGACCGAGCCACGTCGAAGACGGCGCAATTGACAGCGTGTCAGGCACGGTGGCTCGGGGCCTAAGGGGGTAAAACTATCGGGGTAGATAGAAAAACGTTTGCAGTTCATGGACGTGGTCCAGTCTGGAGCGAAAGAAATGAAAAGCGTGGTGAGCCGTCGTTGACGTGCCCGCTCTCACCAAGCAGGGTCTGCCGCCGCTGGCGGAGCGAGGTGCAGCCCAGAGGGGCAGCAGTCCGTTGCCAAGAACGGCCAAAAAGGGGCAAGGCCGTTGCAACGTTGTCTTGTGGTTTAAAAAGGATGGAAGACTCGAATGGACTGCAAAACGCCACGGGCGTGATTTCTTCTTATTTGGTTCCTAGGTTCGGTTCATGCCACATGTTGGTATCATGGCCTTGGGCCAAATGAAACTGGAGGGCAGAGTCGGCCGCGCACGGTTGAAAGAAAGGCCTACAGTTGGCGAGAGCTGCAAGGCAGCTAGAAGGTTGCCAGAAGGGGAATGTCTGGCAGAGACGGCGGTTATAAAGCAACGCATGGTGCCGAGACCGGAGCAGAATGGTGCACCTGCAGAGCGAGGGTAGCTAGCTGCTGGGTCAGCAGCGACACAGAGCGACTTGATTGAGGCGCAGAGAGAGGCCAAGGTTAGCAAACAAGGGGAGTCGTACACAAGGGGCGTTAGGTGGCCGTATATGGTGCTGTTCCCCCCAGGCTTGGTGAGGCTCCAAGAACCTGCGAAGCAGTAGTGACGTGTGTCGGCGGGATGAAAGATCATGCAGCCCATGAGTGGTGTTTTCAGTTGGTGTAGCGTGCTGTCTCATCGGTCGGATGCTAGGTCGGATGAGTGCTCGTGCAGTCCGGGAGCGTCCGGGAGTGCTGTGGTCAGCAGGACTGGCTGTGTGTGTCATATGTAGGATGAATGTTCGTACGGTGCCCTCTGTCAGAGTGGCTTTTTATCTCATCTGTGGAATAAATGTATTTACAGCCTGTTAGGGCTATTCTCAGTGATTTTGGCATGTTTTTTTATCTGTGTGAGCGCTATTTACGCAGACTGTGAGTCCTGCATTCACCTGGTTTAACTCGTTATCTCATCTGTCGGACGAGTGTTCATGCAGTTAATGAGTGTTGCTCTCAGTTGACTTGGCCTGTTGTCTCATCTGTCAGATGAGGGATCGTGTTGTATGCTAGGTAGTCTGTTAGGGCTGCTCTCAGACATATGGAATGCCAAGGCTTTGTTGTCCTATCTGTTGGGTGAGAGTCCATGCAGTCTGCGGGTGCTGTTTTCAGTTGGTTTGGCTTGGTGCGTCATCTGTTGGAGGGGCGCTCATGCAGTCTGTGAGTGCTGAGTCATTTGGTTTACCTTGTTGTCTCATCCGTCGGATAGGAACTCGTACAGTCAGTGAGGGCTGCTCTCAGTTGGAGGGGCTTATTGTTGTATTCGTCATACAAGAGTTCGTGCAAGCTGTGAGTGCTGCTTCGGTTGGATTGGCTTTCTGTCCCATCCGTCAGATAAGAATTCGTGGAGGCCGTGAGTGCTGCGTACGGTTGGATTGGCTTTGGTCTCATCTGTCAGATAAGTGTTCGTGCAGGCTGGGAGTGCCGCTTTCAGTTGGATTAGCCTTTGTCTCATCCGTTAAGTGAGTGTTTGGGTAGACTAAGTCCATTAGGGCTGCTGTCAGCAAGGTTAGCTTGTGGTCTCAAATATCGGATGAGGGATCGTGCAGTTTGTGGGTGCTGCTTTCAGACGATTTAGCTTTCTCTGTCATTTAGAGGATGAGTGTTCATACAGTGTGTCAGGGCTGCCCTCAGTTGGTTTGGCTTTGTGTCTCATCTGTCAAATGAAGGTCTGTACAGCCTCAGACTGTCAGGGCTACCCTCAGTTGGGTTGGCTTATTCTCTGACCTGTCGGTGGGATGTTCATGTAGTCGGTGAGGGCTGCATTCAGTTGGGTTAGCTTGTTGTCTCATCTGTTGGATGAGTGCTCGTGCAGTCCGTGAGTGCTGCTTTCAGTTGGGTTAGCTTTTGTCTCATCCGTCGAATGAGTGTTCATGCAGAGGTTAATCACCGCTTTCAGTCGTTGTAGCTTTTTTCTAATCTGTGTGATGGGTATTTATGCAGACTGTGAGTGCTGCTATCAGCTGGTTTGACTCGTTGTCACACCTGTTAGAAGGGGCCCGGTGTGTGTACGGTCTCCGAGGGCTGCTATCAGTTGGCAGAGAATGCAGAGAATCCAGAGAATACAAAGATTGCACAGAATGCAGAGATTGCAGAGAATGTGGAAACTGCAGAGAATGCAGAGTTTGCAGAGGATGTGGAGACAGAGAGTGCAGAAAATGCGGAGATTGCAGAGAATACAGCGACTGCAGAGATTGCAGAGACTGAAGAGAAGACAGAGATTGCAGAGGATGCAGAGATTGCAGAGATGGCGGAGAATGCGGAGAGGGCAGAAAATGCAGAGAATGCGGAGACTGCAGAGAGTGCAGAGAATGCAGACAATACAGAATGCAGAGTTTGCAGAGAATACAGAAACTGTAGAGAGTGCAGAGAATGCAGAGATTGCAGAGAATGCAGCGATTGTAGAGAATGCAGTGATTGCAGAGACTGTAGAAAAGACAGGGATTGCAGAGAATGCAGAGAATACAGAGACTGAAGAGAATACAAAGTTTACAGAGATTACAGAAATTATAGAGAATGTATCTGAGAGAATGCAGAGAACGCAGAGGATGCAGACAATGCAGAGATTCAAAGACTTGGAGAGAATGCAGAAACTGTAAACAATGCAGAGATTGCAAAAGTTGCAGAGAGTGCAGAGATGGTGGAGAGTGCAGAGAGTACAGAGAATATAGAAAATGCAGAGACTGCGGAGAATGCAGAGAGTGTGGAGAATACAGAGAATGCAGAGATTACAGAGAATACAGGGATTGCAGAGGTTGCAAAGAATGGAGAAAACACAAAGAATGCAGAGAACATAGAGATTGCAGAGACTGCAGGGAATACAGAGATTGCGGAGAATGCAGAAAATGCAGAGATTGTAGAGAATGCAGAAAATGCAGAGAATGTAGAAATTGTGAAGAATGCAGTGAGTGCAGAGAATGCAGAGGTTGCAGAGAGTACAGGGAGTACAGAGGTTGCAGAGAATGGAGAGAACACAAAGAATGCAGAGAACACAGAGATTGTAAAGATTGCAGAGAATGCAGAGATTACAGAGAATGTAGAGATTGCAGAGAATGCAGAGAATGCAAAGATCACAGAGAATGCAGAGATTGCGAAGAATGTAGAAAATGCTGAGAATGCAGAGATTGCACAGAATGTAGAGAATGCGGAGAGTGCAGAGAACCCAGAGAGTGCAGAGAATGCAGAGAATGCAGAGGTTGCAGAGAAGGCCGAGAATGTAGAGAATGCATGGATTGCAGAGAAGCAGAGATTGCAGAGACTCCAGAGATGGCAAAAATTATAAGGCCTGGCACTGCAGAGACTGCAAGGAATGCAGAGAATGCAGAGACTCCAAAGATGGCAGAGATTGCAGACATTGCAGAAACTGCAAGGAATGTAGAGAATGCAGAGATTGTAGAGAATGTAGAGATTGCGAAAAATACAGAGAATGCAGAAAATGCAGAGATGAGGGTCCGTGCAGTCTGTTAGTTCTATCAGTTGTTGAATATCTGTTTGTGCAGCCTGGGTGTGCTCCTATCAGGTGGTTTGACTTGAATATCTCATCTGTAGGATTGGTTTTCATGCAGACATGAGTGCTGCTTTCAGCGGGTTCAGCTTGCTTTCCCATCTGTCTGCTAGATGTTTATGCAGACTGTAAGTTCTGTGGTCAGTTGGTTTGGCTTGCGTTCCTATCTGTAGGATAGGCGTTTAGGCAGACTGTGGGTGCTCTAAGTGGGTGCTGCTATTGGTCGGGTTGGCTCGACGTTGTTCGACGTGGAGGTTGGCTGTTTGCGCAGACTGTGAGTGCTACTGTTAGCTGGTTTAGCTTGTTTCCCATCTATCTGATGGATGTTTATGCAGACTGGGTATGCTGTGGTCAGTTGGTTTGGCTGGTGTTCCTATTTGTCAGGAGGGCCCGGTGTTCATGCAGACTGCGGATGCTGCTTTCAGCCGGTTCAGCTTGTTTTTCCATCTGCCAGATGGATGTTTATGGAGACTGTGAGTGCTGCGGTCAGTTGGTTTGACTTCTCTTCCCAGGTATGGGATGGGGGTTTGGGCAGGCGGTGAGCCAGGGCGGCGAGTGCTACGGTCAGTGTTGGGTTGGCTCACTCTCCGATGGGTAGGTGGGGTGTTCATACAGACTGTGAGTACTGCTTTCAGCTGGTTCAGCTATGTTTTTCTACCTGTCGGATGGATGTTTATGCAGTCGGTGAGTGCTCCTGTCAGTTGTTTTAGCGTCTTCCCGTCTGTAAGATGGATATGTATGCAGACGGAGAGGGCTGCTGTCTGCAAGTTTGGCTGGATTGTTTTCTCGTCCGTAGAATGGGTGTTTATACAGTCGGGGAGTACTGCTGGGAGTTGTGTTGGCGTTTTTCCCATCTGTCAGACGGATGTCTATCCAGTACATGGATACTGCGCAGTCAGCTGGCGTCAGCTGGTTTGGCTTAGTTGTTTTCCGTCCGTCAGAGGGGTATTTATGCAGGCTGTGGGCGCTGCGATCGGCTGGTTCGGCCTTTTTCCCACCGGTTGGGGGGGTGTTTAGGCAGTTGCAGGTTTCAACGGGTGTGGCCCGTTTAGATTTCCCATCTGTAGGATGGGTGGTTATGTAGACTGTGAGTACTGCTGTGAGTTGGTTTTGTGGTTTCCCACCGGTGGGATGGATGTTGATGCAGGCTATGAGTGCTGCTTTCGGTATGCTTGGCTGAGTCCTCATCTGTCACTAGATCTGTCGAGTTGGTGTTGTGCAGAAGGTGCGTGCTGCTTTCAAAGTTGTCTTGATTTGTTTTCCCATTCATCGGATGGGTGTTCGGCAGACTGTAGGCGCTGTGTCCGGCTGGTTTGGCTTGTTGGTTGAATTATTGGATACGGGTGTTGATGCGGTCTGGGAGGGCTGCATGCCTTCAGTTGGTATGACATGATATCTTATCTGTGGGTTGAATGTGTATACAGTTGGACGGTGTGACGGCTGTTGTCGGTTGGTTGGACTTGGTTTTTATCTGTCAGGATGGATGTTTATGCAGACTGTTGGTGCTGCTTTCAGTGGGTTTAGATTGTATTCCCATCTCTGGGATTGGGGTTTATACAGTCTGCGAGGGCTGCTGTCAGTTAGTGTGACTTGGTTTCCACTGTCGGAGGGTTGTTTATGCAGTAGTATGCAGTCGGTGAGGGCTGGTTTCAGGCGAGTCAGTTTGATTGGTTTTCCCATCGGTCGGGTGGGTTTTATGAGGACTGTGACTGGTGTTTTGGGTTAGTATGGCTTGTTTTCCCATCTGTAGGATGGGTGTTTATACAGGTGGTGGGTACTGCTTTCAGCTGGTATCATATGTTAGGGATGGTTGGTTTTCCAGTTGTGGAGAGGTTGCAGTTTTGGTGTAGTATCACGAAAGGGCTACGACCGTCTACGACAGTAGCAATGTGAATACAGTATAACAAACGAACGTTTATGGTATATGAGATTATGTAAGGAGAAGTGGTACTATTGGGTCTAGTGTTAGGTTCACTGGTGCTAAAGTAACGAAATTTTCATCCTGCCATTAAGTATGATGGCACATATAGCTGGGTTAATTGCTAGGATAGGACTTGGTGTATGTAGTTTCAGATTAGAGGGTCTAACCCTCTCAGCAAGTGTGATAATATATGTTGTCTCGTTGTGATACGGTGTGAGCACTGGCAAAGTGTTTTAAGACATTGAGAAGTTGGTACATCTGTTGTGTACTGCCACGGTTCTGGTAGTGGGACATGGCCCGTGCCACAGGCCGTAGGGCCATACGGGTCGTGCATAAACCCGCATAGGCCACCCTTGGGGGGTTTGTGGGGGTGTAGGGGCTAGAGAGTGTCACTTCAAATTGGGGCTAGCTCGGCAGGCTCATTCAAGTAGTCACTCTCGACTAGTGATCATATCGAACCAGCGGTATGAACATAACAATACAATGTCAATGATCTATTATGTCTTATAATAAGCTTGTCTGCAAAGCATAGCTATGGAAGTTGAAGTATAAATTCTCGTGAAGCCATACCAAAATAGACAACGGAGCAAGAATACAGGTTTAGCTGGAACCAAGCGCTGCAACGCGGTAAGAGCGCAAGCCACTGAAGCATTTAATAAAAGTATAGAGAAGGGCGTCGCCCAAGCGCGCGGCGCCACATGAGAAATTCGCTTTTATAGATATCCCAGAAAAAAGTAGAACACGAGACGGCTGACAGAATATAAAATGGTTGCCGAACCAAGAACGCTATGAGGAGCAGAAACAGTAGATAAAAGAATACGTCCAAGTCTGTCAGATGCTGGGACCGAGCCACGTTGAAGACGGCGCAATTGACAGCGCGTCAGGCACGGTGGCTCGGGGCCTAAGGGGGTAAAACTATCGGGGTAGACAGAAAAACGCTCGCCCGCCCACTCAGGAGACAGAGAGGCTGAGAGAGCCACGTCAAGGACGATGCGTCAAGGACGGTGGCTTAGGGCCTTAAGAGGTGTCTTGATCGAAGTAGATAAAAAAACGCCCGCCGACTCATCCCATACAAAGGGTGGCAGGAGGCAAAAGAACGTTCGAATTGCATAAATTTTTGCAGGTCTTCCCCGCCCACCCACCTAATAGCATTGCACCGTGGTGGCCTCCCTTTGGGCAGCCCACCCTTCGAACGCGGTCCGGCCAGCAGGACGGTCATAGCCCTTTTATGGCCTATGTTCAGGATTTTTCTTGTCGGGATTTTGGGGCTAGAGAGTGTCACTTCACATTGGGGCTAGCTCGGCAGGCTCATTCAAGCGGTCACTCTTGACTAGTGATCATATTGAACCAGCGGTATGAACACAACAATACAATGTCAATGATCTATTATGTCTTATAATAAGCTTGTCTGCAAAGCATAGCTGTGGAAGTTGAACCCACCGATCGAGCCTGGGCTGCATAACAGGAGCGATCAATACATGCATGCAACGGGATACAGAAAATGCCGGCATGCAGCCGCTTATTTTGATGCACGCACTATGCACGCACTGCATGGCGACACCAACCGACCGACCGACCGTGACAGAGACAGAACCGATCCCCCCCCCCCCCAAATGAAAAAATGCGTTATGCGAGTACGTGCGATCTCAGGGCCTCTCAGCTGATCTCAACAGAGCTGAGCTGCCCCCCAAGGCGACAGTTTATCTATATAACTATATATGTATATTATATATAATCCCGTGTAATTTTACAAAAGTTGCGTAACACACCGTATACCTAATGGGTTAGTGCCTCGGGGATCATATGGTGGGTCCCATTATCTGTGCGTACGTAACTCGAGGTATCAAGGTTGATACACGATTTTAAGCTGGGGCCGCTGGGCTGCCCTCCGAGGTATGAAAACCGATTAAATAGCCGTTTTATCAGCCATACACTTCATTTATGTGTTGCTGCATTGAAAGATGTGCAACCATGTATACAATCTACGACCACCAGCACTGTGCCTGCGACTTACAGCTCACACTGGCCTCATTCTCACATTGCTGTCATCTCACTGCGTGCTCTCAATGTCTCTCATTTGTTTGCTTCATTTCACTACACAGTGACTCCATTCTCTCCTTCTCACCTGCCTCGGTCATTGCACAATCCTCGTTGTCTGCATGATTCTGCATGCATCTTGCAGCTCTCCGATTGCCCAAAATGATGCGTTCATGCTAGCTCACTTTGCTGATATGTTCATTCATGCAGGTCTGCTGCTCGCATTCGATAATGCGTTCACTCCACGTGTATATACTTATTACCGCTCGGTCTCACAATGATCGCTTTCATCGTGTGGTTTCGCATAACAATCCACTGCCCTGCCTATTTCGTTTCACTGTTCTTATTACACCTTTGTACGCCACATCTCTCCCACTGTCATCTAAGTTGCCTCTTCGCTAAGCCTTTCGCGCACACGTCAGCTTTCATTAAATCTCAGTGCCCATAGCTGACTCTCTCGTCATCTCAACGTCTTCTCTGTTCAGTGCTCTGAATCAGATTTCAATGCATGGCCTCTTTCCACTTTACTCTCTCCCATGTTTGGTTCTCGCTTTTTCCTACCCACAGCCATCATCTGATTGCTCTTATGCCCCAGCTATCACTCGGCGCAGACAGGTAGGCATGGCATTGCAGGCAAGTAGGCAGATATCCCAAACAGCAGAATAGGCAAACCGGTAAAATGAGAGAATAACACTAGCAGAATAGCAGCAAGGCAAAGAGACATGCAAAGATGCAGACATAGGCAGGCAGGCAGGCAGGCAGACAGACAGACAGATAGACAGCCATACAGGCTACTCTCTTGGTAACCCTGTTTACTCACATCTCATGATCTCTTCACTTACATTTCACTTCTCTTATCTTGCCTGTCTCATGCCATTTCTCTCAATTCCGACCTCTTATCTGACCTCTCAGCTGTACATATCTCTACATACCACCTCACAAACAAACTGTGAGATTCAGAAGTCGCAATCCCACTCTGCTTCCATCTTGACGTTTCCTTCCGGCAGGACTCAGCGTATTCCTGCCTACCTGCCTGTTGGCTGTCGTGCAGGGATGCCTTCCTGTGTGCCTGACCGCATTCCTAATTTTGTCTTCTTTTCTGAGTATGCTCAAAGTTCTGCCTCCCTGCCTGTTTGACTGCTTTTTCATCATCCCCGGTGCCCATTCTGTCTGCCTGACTACCTCCTAAATTTTGATCTTTCTGTTTGCTTGTGTTCACTGAAAAGTTCTGACTGGGCCGCCCTTTCCAAGGACTGCCTTTAAAAAATTGTTATTCTGGCAACCTTCCACATTTCGCTTTTCTGCTCTTCTATCTTTTCTCCCATCACCTCTTCTATCCTCTTTATCTGTTTTGTGTTTCTTCTTTCTTTCTGTCACTGCTTTCTTCATTCTCTTCCCCCCTTTCGCTTCGCTCTCCGGACGTACCTCTTATTTTACATGTTTTTTTATAACAGCGCCTGAAAGTTATTTCATGATAAGTTTCTTCGACTCAATTGTACTCGATCGTCAACATCGACCGGCATTTATTAAATATTAAATTGCTCTTTTATACATGTTTTTCATGATGGCACCTAAATGGTATTGGATGGTAAGTTTTTTTGACTTGATCATATTTGATCCGTAAGACTCGCGGCGTAAGTTGACCGTCAACATCGATCGGTATTTATTGCATAAAAATATAAAAATTTTTAAAATTGAGCTGTTTGAGAAGATTTAGGAAAATTTATGTATCTGATTGCAAAACTCTTTTGACCGACTATTGATGAGTTTAATAATTAGTACATAAAACATTCATCAAGAAATATATATTCTGTAGAGAAGGTTACAGAATATGTTTAGCCGTAAGTCTAATGATTTTTAGAATATCCTATGACGTCACTGACGTGCAGAGATGTTATTCGTCTTTGATTTTAAAGACTTTGATATACAGGTTGTTTATTAGTACATCTGCATTAAATGTACATTAATCGACTAATTGATATTGATTGAATGATTGATTGATAGATACTAGTGAATACTATTAGTAGCTCGGAAATGGATTTAGTAATCAGACCGTAATCTGTACGTTTATATATCTCTTTTAACGTTTTTTCTTAGCCCGTCATAACACTCACAAGACCTTAGTCACTTCCGCGCGCAAAGTGCGTGCACTCACTTGTAGTGTAAAATTAGTGTAAATTAAAGTAAGCTCTTAATAGCCTCTTATCAATATTCTATAATATTCTAAGTTTATTCTAATTCATCATAATTTATTCACGATACTATACGGCTGGTATAAGTCTAGTTTAACGTTAATAGTTTAATTAAAAGCAGTCAGCCTGGAATTTTATTAGGAATTTTAAGAGCAAAATCGATAAAAACGTGTTTCTGTTCATATTCTAGCTTCGATAATCAAACTTTTGATCGGACATTGTTTAGCATAGAAGTTTGGTGGGCGGAGGCTGGGGCGGAGGTGGTGCGAGTTCGTTCCTCCTACTTCTGTCGCGTTTATCTATGGTCTGATCTCCCCCTCCTCTCTAGCCTTCTCTAGCCCCCCCTCCAATGTCTTCCACCTGCATGTGGAGAAAACCGAAGGAAAAAGGATTGGAAGTCTCGATCGATTTAGCGATCGATTCACTGGCGGATCTTCCACTGCAGATTCTGGGGGACAGCGCCGGTGTTTCTGCCGTCGCCCCACAACCAAATATGGTTGCCTTTTCGATCCCCGTGGGAATCCAGAAACTTTTCGAAGGCGACGTTGACGATGTAAAAAACATCTTTCTCTCCATGGACCTGAATCAGACGCCACTGGAGCATTTTCGGGCAGGGACCGAGATCGAAACGATGCTGCCCTCTCCACAGCACAACACTGCCAGACTCAAAGCAGTAGAGATACCTGCCGTGCGCTTAACTGAAGAGATAAAAGGTGTTTTCGGTCTGACCGCCTGTCACAGGAAGAAGCTGCCACTGGTGCAACTTCTCTGCCTATCCGGCCTGGACCAAGAACACCCTTGGACAGTCACGGTCATTTTTGCACGCAGACGTGTCCTCTTCCGGGGGGTCTGCACCGAGGCATCCACCAGACGCGCGGTGAAAGATGGCATGGGTGCCTTCAGTGAGGGGGTGTGGGTGCCTCGCAACTCCCTCAAACCCCACAATTGTGATGCGTCTCCTGTCTGCTGCCACACAGAATTCTCTGAACTTCCGGCTAACGACGCCGGGCCATTCAGGGTGCCAGGAGATGGCGCTGTCGTACCTCTCGTCTCTCCAACTGTTTCCAGAGCCGTTCGCATAATACTTCGCCCTCCCAATTTTCACTTCGCAAGCGACAAGAAAAGGCTGTCCTCGGTGCGAAGTAATCTTGAACGCGGCCTCCTTATCGTCGGTGAGGTACACACCAGCCCCCAACCGACCGCTTGAACTCTCTGTTGAAGAATGGAACCCGCGTTGGTGCAGGCCGAGCCATGGTACAACAATGTCATCAAAACGATGTCGCCATCCACAGGCACAACGCCAAACTGCTCCCAGCGTCCCGGAGCCTGATGCGCCACATGCCTCACCGCAGGACCCCTGTGGCACGTCTTCAAAGTCACCACACCGTTGGCGACCCAGGAGACTGTGAAAGTCTACCAGGGTCCAGGGTGGTCGTAGGTTCGGAGGCCCACGGTCTGCGGTTGGTCGTGTGCCGACAGAAGCGTACCGTGGCAGGTTCGAAAAGCGAACCTGTTGTGTCCACAGGGGCTGGCCTCGAAGGTCTCCCAACTTCTGTGGTGGCGAGACAGGTCGACCCCCTGAGAGGGAGACGGCTGGTCCGATGCACGAAGGAAGAGGTCCCATGGTGAGACACAAGACCAAACCTTGAAGGGAAAGAGCCCCACATCTTGCCAGAAGAAGTGAGCCACGTTCTTGTCAAGATTGAAGTATTGAATACATCATGGATCCACTCTCCCTCTCTCTCATTGGCCCATCTGCCTCGGGAAGAGTGTAGTCTGACTGTGCAAGCGCACACACGAGCCGGCCGAGTCACGCACGCGCCGCGAGCCATGCATGCCGAGCCGTGACATGCATCCGACGCATTGTTTGCTATAAGTGCCCCCCGCGCTTTGCTTTCCGGGGCCATGCAAAGCTGCTGCATGCATGGCCGGGGCACGCGTTGCATGCATGCGGCTACATCATTTCTTCACTGAATGCGTCATGCAAGAAGAAGCCTATATATATATATAACTCTCTTTGTTTTCGACCGCTGCCTAGCGTACTTGCAATCAACAAACGACGGGCAATCACCATCAGCAGCTAAAACCCATTTTGGACCGGGTCCCGAGCGCAGAGGTAACGACACAAAGATGGCGGTCATGAAGTCCCTCAACTACCAGTTGATCAGACTGGTGCTGCTGGGAACTCTCTCGATTGTTACGCTGTGTAAGTCTGCCTCTCAGCCTCTCCACCTTTCCCATCTTTCCCCCTTGAACGATCGTTTGCCTCCTTCTCGCTCTCTGTGCAGCCTCACTTTCTTACCTCTACCAGCGGTCGCATGCTCCTCCCTCGCTCCTCGTACCTTCTCCCGTCCTCCTGCCTCGCTTCGCCTTTTCCCCTTTCCCTCCGTCTACCTCTGCATCCTTTTGAGCCTCTCCACCCTTTCTTCCCTTTCCAGCACTCTCATTTTCTTCTATTGTTGTCCCTTTCTCTCACTCTCTTGCTGTCCTCCGTTTTTCTGTTCCCCCCATGCAATGCACATGCGTGCTTCCATGCATGCACGCATGCACATGCACGTATATAAGTCGATTTGTCATGCACTTGTCGCCCTCTCGATGAAGCTGTCGCCATACCTCCCTGCTGCACCCACTCATGCCCACCTTTTTTTATGGGGCCCCTGAATCATCCCCATGCATGCCCGCATGCAGTCATGATCATCGGACTGACCACCCCCTACCTGTGGGGAGTCAAACAGGCCCAAAACACCTCGGGGGGGGAGGACTCCAGTGGGTCCGCTGTGATGCAAGTGGGGGCTCACAAGATCTGCTACAAACTCGTGGAGGGAGTGCCCTCTAGCGCAGACGGATCTCAGAGCACCCAGTGGCTCTGTAACCCGATGTCAGTGAGTGTTTTCTTTATGTGTGTTTGTGACTTTTTAATGAATTTGTGTATGCTTCTTTGCGTGAGTCTCTTTTCATGCCCCCCTCGCTGTTTCTTCTCTCTCGCGTGCGCGCGCGTATGTGTGTGTCCGTGTGTGTCTATGCTTTTTTGTATGTAAATGTGTGTGTGTGTGTGTCCGTGTGTGTCTATGCTTTTTTGTATGTAAATGTGTGTGTGTGTGTGTGTGTGTGTGTGTGTGCGTGTGTGTGCGTGTGTGTGCGTGTGTGTGTGTGTGTTTCTTCGCACGCAGCCCGTTTTCGACCTCGTGTGTGAAAAAGGGAAAAGTGTTGACTCCTGCTGGGTTTGTGGATCTTGACATGAGCGTGTACGGGGGCAACGAGGACCTCTGCTCGAAGCACTACGGGGGCATGGTCGCAGGGTGGTTGGCCTTCAGCTTCATCCTCTGCGCCGTGTTTGTCCTCTGCGCTTCTTTTGTGGTCTCAAAATTGACCGCAACGATTACTCACATCGTCTCTATTGGACTCCAATTTGCTGCCATGATTTGTCTGGTGGTGACCTTTTCTCTTTACGGGCAGCTTCTGGATGCTGCAAAGAAGGAGGGAGGGACTGAGGCAGATGCACTAGGATTCCATTGGGGGTACTCATTTGCTCTGATGATGACCTCACTCTGCCTAGTCATTGTACTGATGGCAGTTGAGGTTCTCGCGTGTCTGTTCATCAGAGACGGCGGTGAGACAGACGCAGACAATGGTACCGGGAGGACGAACGCACGCACGACACAGCTCCTAGATCCAGGCGACGGCCTCAAGACCGACTTTGTCCAGTGGCCGATTGCAGAGGGGAAGGGAGGCGACGAGGCCCCTCCCCCGCGACCCGGAACTTTGAGTGCCCGGGGGAGCACGGCAGGAAGCACGGCTGGCGGGGGGGTTCCCCCAAGGGAAGAGACTTCTCAGTCTGTCTTCACGCCCTACGATGGGTGAGAGGCCACCGGGAGGGAGCACGGCAATGCATGCCAGTGAGTGCATGCATGCACGGGGGCAGAGAAGTCCTTGGCGCATGAAATTCAATGCATATTTGAATGAAAATCGCATCATGAAAAAACCCTTCCTGTTTCCTGCATGAAAATTGGCATGATCTTTTTGGCATTCATTCAGAATGAATATCGCAAAAGACACATAAAATACAGTCAAAGACACAAGACATGTTTTGCCCAGAGGTAAAGATAATGTAGATTGAAGATTTTTCATTTCCTCGTTCATAAAAGAATCTCAGCGAGGGTAGCATAAATGATCTATAAAGGTTAAATTATTAACTAATTATCCTTCTTGTCTCAAAGTTTTTGAAGCTATACTTTGATGAACAGGCTATATTTTAGGCTTAAATCTACCACTAATAATCTTCTATCTACATGATATCTACATGTATGCACGAACAGTATGACAACTAGTAACAAAACCTGTATAGTTTTGAACTCTAGTTTGAACTCTAGTTTGAACTACGTTTTCAGCATGCATAAAAATCTTAGTTTAAATCTAGCACTAGATTGAACAAATAATATTGATTCAACTTATCATTCAAGTTAATTAAATATACTTTAAATTTTAAATTAACTTTTAAAAATCATTGTCATAGATCCTAGCATAGATCAAATAATAATACCTAAAGTACTAGTACGTAACGGCGTATTTTTAGTGTCTACCTTAATTCCATTACTGTTAATTCTTTTATGGGTGTGTCTTTTATGTAAATTAATATACATACTTCATCATCATCATCTAAATTATTAGTATCATTCACCATCGCCATCGCCATCGGCCTATAAATGAGCGTCTAGATGAGTGTCTAGCATTCGGTGACGAATCGACGTGTTCAAGTTCGATACACAGCTAGACAAACTGCTAAGGTAGTCTTCTCTGACGAAGAAAGATAACACAGGCAAACACTATATATATGTATATATATATATATATATATATATCATATGATATATATATATATATATATATATATATATTTAAGTCTCGACTGTCACGGTTGATGAAAACATTACATTGAATGCAAAAAAGGTGGGGCATGGCGGGGCTAAATTAGCATACGAGTGATGGAATTCTGGAGGAAAGTCAATTGAAGATCAAAAACAAAACTTTTTCCCAGCACCCTACTAACCAGACGCCGGAAATCTATCAAGGGAACTTGAATCTTGCGTGCAGCAAAAATGCTCGCGCATGAATTGTCCCAGACATGAACAGACACACACACACACACACACACACAGAGAGAGAGAGAGAGAGAGAGAGAGGCAGGAAAGCTGCCCACCAAGGATGCAGCAGACATCCACACATCACTTCCCATCATACTTAGCAATAAGAGGTACTGAAGGATAGTTTGAGCGAGGGCGTGAGAAGACACTCAGGTAGAGGGAAAGAGACCCACGAGAACCCCAAAAAGAAATTAATTCAGACTCCGATGTCATTGATCTATTCACACAGTCTGACCGAGAGATTAATTGATGAGACAGAAAAAAACACACCCCTTTCTTCCATTCTCTCAGCTCGTGAACTTGTACTCATTGTATCAGATGCAGTTCATTTGGGAACCACTTGCTTCCCTCACGCACCCCAACAACAACCAAAAAATGAAGAAGGAACAAGGAAGCAGCACCTCCGGATCTTCCCTTCTCACTTGATCCCTCCCTGTGCCTGCAGGGTGACTGACGGTAGAACAAATATTCCTGATTGCATGACAGCGTTCTCGCCCTCCCTTTTTTCATTCTGGATTTTTCTCTTGCTGTACCTGGCAATTTCGGTTTCTAAATGCCAGGTTATTGGAAATTTGTATTGACTGACGGACGATTCTGCAGCTACCTCTCTGTTGCGGAGATTCTTTTCAGGCCGTCACTCAGCCCGTCACTTCCCCCAGCAAATAAAACATTCGTCCGCAGAGAGATACACGAGGAAACCCCGACGCACTCACTCACGCACTCACTAAATCGCATACCAACTGATAGGCTGATTGCCGACTGAGCTTTTCACTCGATTCTTGCATACATGAATTAAAACAATCAGAGAAAGAAAGAAAGTGTGTGTGTGTGTGTGTGTGTGTGTGAGAGAGAGAGAGAGAGAGAGAGAGAGAGAGAGAAAGAGAGAGAGAGAGAGAGAGAATCAAACATCACACGGCCTTTCCTTTTTCTGATGAGGACATGCAGATCGATCAAGAAAGAAAGGAAGGAATGCATGGAGGGAAAGAGAGGTGGATGCATGCACTTTGCCCTCCCATGCAGGAGGGGGGAGGGTGGCCGACGGTGCATGCAGAGCACTAAACGAACCTGCCTAGCTGGAAAAGAGAGAGAGAAACTTCGGTCGTTTCTCAGTTGTGAGCCTGCCAGCCTCGTCCAATGGCGAAATAAATAAACAAGAGACACATGCGGATTGACAGACAGGACCCGTCATTGAGTGTTCCCGCGCTCACTTTACTTCGGCTCCATAAGAGGAGGTATAAATTCTCTTTTAACTCGTCCTGCTATACTTACTGATGAAATGGCAGGAGAAGCGAAAAGATGAGGAGACATACGCTTCGACCGCAAAAACCTGTAGACGAACAAACAGTCCAGGGTGTAGTTCCAACCCTTCAATCAGTGACTTCGAGTGCTCTGCCTCCCTGTCTCCCTGCCTGCCAGTGACTATCTGGCTGTCCTGCCTACTGCCGGGAGGATTTCTGCCATGGGCTCTCTTGGGACTGCATCAAGGTTGTCCTCCTGTTGTTTTTCTTTCTTTTGGGTTGGCACCGGTGTTCCTTTCCCTTTTTCTGTATCATGCTGTAGAACTGGGTCCGAGGCGGGAGAGTATGCGACTGCTTCGTTCTTTTTGTGCTCCCTCTCCTTCCTTCCCGAGCCTAGTACTTCCTTCTCGGTCTGTGTCTGATGAGAGGATGTGGGAGGGATACAGCTGAACCCCAAACCCCGTGGGGCAATCAGGGGAAGCTTGGGCATAGTCGCACACAATCTTTTGGCGGTTGTTACATCAAGTGGGAGACCCGGCTCAAGATCATCAAAAGAATGAGAAGATCTTTGGAGGCCTTCCGATGGAATTTCTGCTTCATCATCTGCTTCTTCTTCTTCTATTTTCCCGTCTCCTTTTGCTTCTTCTTCTTCTTCCTGAATGGCTGGCAAAGGAAAAAGTGCTGCCACCTCCACATCCAGAGTGTCGATGTGGAAGGAAATCGACTTCCTCCTGTGCTGCCCCTCGACTTTCACTTCCTCTTCCTGTGTAGGGTCGGGGTCGGGATCAAAAAGGACCATGCAGCTCATGTCATCGGGCGGTTTCGGCGTGACAGTCTTCTCGGCTGTCCCTGGCGATCGGTTGTGAGCCACAGACTCCGACGCGTTTCTTGAAAGAGACGCCATGCGAATGGACAGATGGGTCGAGAAACGCCGAGACATACGACGGGATCGCGCCCGCAAGTCCTTTACGCAGTCTCCCATGCATCCCCCCCCACTCGCTAAGTGTTCCCTTGCTTTCTGACCCCACTCGTCCAGGCTAATCAGTCCCAAAACTTCGAAGAAACCGAAGATCAAGGAGACGGCTGTTGTGAACACAGCTAAGATGGCAATGATCATATTGTAGGTTGAGGCCTGCCAAAAAGGATAGAAGAGGAATTCGATGATTATCATCAGCGGCTTTCCTACCAGGGCGGGATAAAAGAGAATAACTCTAACGTCCTTCTTTAGCTCATCATTCTCAAGTGCACAGAGCATTAGAGGGAGAATGAGGAGGATACAGAAGGTGAACATGCCAATGCCAGCGCTCCTCGTCACTCCGTCTGTCGACTCGATTAACTCGACCCCAACGAAAGCGTTCGCTGCGAACCCGACGAAGGAGAAGATTTTTAACACCCACGTGAAAAGAATGCGCATCACCGGCCTTCGGGGAAACGAGAACATGTCCAAAAACAAAAGGATGGATACCGCCAAGATCAACGGCAGAAGCCACTCGAAGAACTCCGTGTAGGAGAGCCGGGCAAGCACCATGGCGGTGCAGAGGGCAAGGATCACGCCTCTGTGAACCCCCATGTACGCCGGCAAGATGGGAGGGAAAAACTGCAAACATAATCACACACACATGGATGAATATACAGGTATCCAAGAGGACGCAAACCTGCGCATATATAGGTATGGTCTAGGTGCGGATATTGATACATGAACAAACCCCTTACCGGAAGAGTGCAGGCTGCGACGATGGAACAAAAGTACAGAGGGACCCTCAGCTCTCTCCAACCAAATGACTCGAGCCCAGTGGAGAAGAGGATCATAAAAACGGGACTAATGATGATAAAAGGGAGAAGGACGTAGCGCAAGATGCTGATCTTCCGATTCTTCAGCACGTGATGCCACGACGGTCTGTAGGCATTCGGTGCGTAGTCTTCCAGGATACCCCTCGAGGGACTCTCGAAGCTGTATGGAAGACACACCAAGCGATACAGACTTGGACGCCTCTTTCCTTCTGAAGAGGACGTCGAAGCGCTTGTCTGTCGCATGACAACGCCTCACAGTGGTTATGTGCTTCGTTGACTCGCATGGGGTCGGGCCGAGGTCACCGAGACCCCCTTTGTGTTGCACAACTCGTGCGTGTCCATGCGCTGCCCTTCATGCGCAGTTCAAAGAGTCAAAGAATCCCTTCTGTGAACCCGTCGACACGTTGACTTTTATATTAATAGTGCAATGAGGGTACGTCCCTCTCGATGAATAGTCCGTCTGTTGCATGCATGGTAGTTCACATAGGTCAGTCATTTGATTCTGATGGCGTCGGCTGCTCAAGCCCCGTCCCGCCTCGCACAGCTAGCCCATGCACCGCCCCACCTCCCGGCCCGCCGCGCCCTCAGGGCATGAGCCTGCCGTCTCCAATCTGAATTCAAAGCATGTGCACTCTCCCTTGAACGTCTGGCAAGCTAGTCGCTCCCCCTTTCCAATCTGACGAGCCGTTCCCTTGGAACCGATTCTCCATACGCTCATGCTCCATTAGACTGTGTCGGAACGGAAATCAAATGAAGGTGACTTCGTGAGTGACGCGTTCAGACAGACGGTTTTCAAAGGTCAGGCACTTCACTGAGTGACACTCCCAGTCGACGCTGCATCCATCACTCCATCCACCCATCCGTCTACCGACCAGCAGAATGAATGTGTGTGCAGGGGGGAGTCTCGTCTGTGGTGGGTAGACGGTCCATGGCTTCATTACCGCCGGCTAACTCACAGACGGTCAACGGGTTTTGTCTTCGACACCACTTCCCTTCTTATATATATATAGACCTGACCTGCTTGTGGGTGAACGATGGCCTCCCACCAGCTACAGCGCCACCATCCCCTCGGTGTCAGTCCGGGAGAACGATAAACACCTATCAATGCACGTTCAAGTGCCTCACTATCCTCGCGTGTAGTTCTAGGTCCCATCCCCCGCCGCAATCACTCAATTCAGTGCCCCTTCTCCCTCTTCGTTCTCTTCTCGCCCCCTTTCTGTTTCTTTTCTTCTTTTCCTTTCCTCCTCTCTGACCACGTCTCTCCAGTCAGACAAAAAGACAAACGTCCAGCCAACCATGTGGTACGTTCACTGCTTTCCTTACCGGACGTCCTCCTGGCTGTGTTCGGTCTGTCCGATTGTTCAGTTGAAACCTCTGGGCAACACCTTCTTCGACCGTGCGTCAACGAACATCAGGGATAGTGGCTTGGGCCTTTTCTCCTCTCTCACTGACGACCAGGTCATTCGATTGAGATTCTTTCAAACTTTCATTCAAGTTGGGACTACCGTGCTTGCGTCAGCCACTTATGACCGATCAAATCGCTTCCATCTGAATTGCTCTCCCTTCCCTTCCCTCCTGTTTGCTTTTGTTTTTCCACTGGTTGTCGTGTAAACTTCTGTGTGAAATACTACCCTTCTGTTTTTCCATCTCGCTGTCTAGCCGTCTTGCTGCGTGCTGTTCATGTACGTAGGGACTGTCCGTGCATGTATTGTATCTCTCTGTGAATCCGTATCCATTCCTTTTTGCCTCTGACTTTGTCTGCTTTGCATGCAGTTGCTTTCCCTCCTGGACTTCTTCTCTGGAGATGACTTGTGCGCCTTCACGTCCTGTAGCAAAGCTGCGTTTGCTTTCGGGTCGCATGAGGAACTCTGGTTTCAGGTGGGGAGGTGTGTGTGTGTGTGTCTGTGTCTGTGTCTGTCTGTCTGTGTGTGTGTGTGTGTGTGTGTGTGTGGCCTTCTTCTTCGGTGTCCTCTTTTCTTCTTCGGGGTTGCGGTTGTTTGTGCGTATGTATGTCTCTATTGTGGTATGGCTTTGTTTTGTCAGTGGGGTGGCCTCTGACGGACTGCCGATGCACGTCGTCCCCCTCTTTTTCCTTTCAGGTTGTGCTCACGTTCGTGTGTGTGAGTGAGAGAAAGGGAAGCAGCGATGCAGGCCGGACACGTGTTTTGTTGGGAGAATTCATCATAGCTGGTGTGTGCGTGTTTGCATGCAGTTGGCTTTGGATGCGGTCGACGGTCGGTTTTGCTTTTCCGGGTCCTGGCGTTTGACTTGGCTCTCCGAGTGCAGAGGGGTGCATGAGAGGGGGGGGAGTTCCTCTGCATGGCGCGCTGACAACGCTGCTGTGTGTGAGGATG
Source organism: Chromera velia (assembly GCA_018398765.1). Lineage (NCBI taxonomy): Eukaryota > Chromeraceae > Chromera > Chromera velia. Next base: position 108,354 of record JAHBMJ010003590.1, on the reverse strand, counting down.
TGGGGGCTTCCTCCAGCAGGTTTTCTCCTTCTCCTCTTGCTGCTGCTTCTGTGGCGACTGTGCCAGATGGGTGGAATGTTGGGGGATTGGGAGAAGAGGAGCGAATGAGGAAGAGGAACAAGAGGAGCTCGAGTGCATCGTCGGGATCAGCGGGGNNNNGGGGGGGGGGGAGGACGAAGAGAGACTGGAGGTGGCAAAAGAAGACGCAAATGGGAATAAAGGGACCTCAAAGGAGCCTCAAGCAAAACAGAGAAAGTTGAAGGAGGAGGAGGAGCAAGAGGGGGAAGAAGATATGAACGGAACGCAAACAATCGGAGATGGAGAGAAAGCGAAACACACAGCAAATGGATTGGCCAGAGGGAGTAGAGAAGAAGCAAATGGTCCAGTAGCAATGGAAATAGAAGAGGATGAAGTAAAAGAGAATCGAGGAGCAGCAACCAGTGTACAGACCAACGACACACATTCAACAAATAAACCAGCAAGACGACCTTATCGATCTCCAACTTCAACTTATTTGAGTCTCAGGGGCCTCTATTCGGATATTCTCTTTCAAAGATGGCTCTGCGCAAACGTGGAACTCTTGCCTCAGTGAGTTGAAAGCTGCAGGAGTGTTCTTATTCAGCCGAACGAACGGCATTCCCCTTTTTTCTACGTAGAAAAAGAAGACAGTAGCTCATGAAACTCGCAGGGCCCGACGATGAGAATCATCATACGGAAGTATTTTATTTTGCCTGATCACTCACTCGTCTCTCTCTCGGGGGCCTACTCATGAGATGAGCATATGAATCGTGCACCTCTACGTCTGCTTACCTGTGCCTGTCGTTTTTTTTCTGGCTTTTTCTATCTGGCGGTTTGGTTGTGTGGTTTTCTCTCCTCTGACATGCCCGTCCCTCTGTCTGGCAGGCTGCATGCCTGCATTCGTCTCTGCATGTGAGGCACTTCTCCGTCACCTGAAGATTCGATGATTCTCCGCATTTGACATGCAATCACCCTGCCTGCCCGATTTGTGTTCTGCTGTGTGTTTGTTGAGCGACACGTGACGTGCAGGTGGCTGAGGACGAATAACCTGCAGCGGGTGAAAGCGAGTGAGCTCGATGTGCCGACCTTCATTTCCAAGTTTGAAGAAGTCAGTGAGCAGAAGGGAAAGCTAGGAAAAAGAATCCTCTTTCTCTGTCTTGACGTACCAGTACCTTGTTTTGACAGTTTAGGCAGACTGTGGGTCCCAAAACTCTTTTTTTCTTCTGTGTATGCTGGAGTTTGCGTGTGCTTTAAGGTGTGTGCGTGTTTGTGTGTGTGTGCGTGCAAGTTTGTGTGCAGAAGAATCTCCCAGTAGTGATTGAGGGTGCCGCCTCGTCGTGGCCTTCAGTCGGAAAGTGGGGGCGTGACCTCTTTCTTTCAGAGCACGGGGATGCGCAGTTCCTCTGTGGACCTGGTCGGTTCGCTTGTCTGTCTGTCTGTCTGTCTGTCTGTCTGTCTGTCCGTCCGTTGTTCTTTCTGTTGGTCCCTGGATGCCCTTTTGTACTGTATGGCGATGGTAGGTGAACCTGCTTCTTTGATCGACTATCTTGGTGGTGAAATTGCTTTTCTCCAAGCCTCTGCTCATACTCCCCTTTCCTCCTCTTTTCCTTGTCCTTTTCTCACCTTTCGAGTGCGGTATTTGAAATTCAGTAAGGAAAACAATGGGAAGAGGGGCCGGGCTGCCCCGATTCCCAAAAGTGTCTCCGCCTAGACGCTCCCTCGTGGCGTCTCTCCGGTCTTTTCAATGAGAATTTTCGCGGTGAATATCGCAAACCATGTGGATGCATACAAATGGAGGTCTCTTGCAGTTCGCATGAAGTTTCGGGATTTTGCCACGTACATGGACAGAAGCAAGGACGACAGCCCGATGTTCATCTTTGACCCTAAATTTGCTGACAGCGATGTGGCACCCGATCTTGCAGGAGACTTTCAGGTCTTTCGCTTTCTTGCTTGCTTGCTTGCTTTCTTTCTTTCTTTCTTTCTGTCTTTCTGTATTTTTGTCTGTCTGCCTTTGTTTCTGTTTTTCTTCTTTTTCTGCTAATTTGTTGTTCAGGAGATATTTGCTTTCTCCCTTCCTTCTCTGCTTTCCCCCTTCCTGTTTTTTACTCAGAAATCTGAACTCACGCATAGGCGTTCATGTATAGTACACATTTGTAACTTTGTGTCTGTCGATCATCATGCACACTTGTGAAAAGCTTTTCGGAAAACAGATTGATTTCTGCTTGATTTTTCTGTGCAGCCTCTAGAGTACTTCTCGGACGATCTGTTCACTCTCCTTCCCCAGAGGCCCAACTATAGGTGTGTGTGTGTGTGTGTGTGTGTGTGTGTGGGTTGGTATGTGGGCTCTCTATCTTCCTTTTTGTCTTTTTTTCCGTCCTCTCCTGAAAGGAAGACCTGACGAATCAATGAAGTGGTGAGCTCTGCAGAGGATGACTTTTCGTCTGTTCCCTTTGCCGATCGCGCAGGTGGCTCCTCTACGGTGCGAAGCGTTCAGGCAGCAAGTGGCACATTGACCCGAACATGACTTCGGCCTGGAATGCCGTGGTGGGTCTGGGCTTTGTTCTCTCTTTTCTTTTGTCTTTTGGGAATACAGAGATACCCTGCTTGTCTTAGGCCGTGGGTGCGTCTGAAGTGTTCTTTCGCATCTCACAATCTTTCCGTTCAGACTGCCTTCCCGCAATTCCTCCATGTTCCAAAAATTGTTGTAGTACGTTTCAGAACCTATTATCGAACTTCTTATCAACTCCCGTTCCTCTTCTGTCTCTTTAATGGCTCAGACACGCGTCTGCGTGTGTGTACGTGTGCGCGTGCGTGCAGGTGAAGGGGTCAAAACGCTGGATGATGCTTCCTCCCGGAGTTACGCCGCCAGGGGTCTTCCCTTCTCCTGATGGGGCAGAGGTGGGGAGAGAAAGGAAGGAATTAAAAAAAGGGAAGGGAAACGGAAAAGACGTGGCAGGAAGGCATACACGGGGGGAGTGCATCTCCATCTGAAGAACGAATTGTGTTTTGTTTCTTTTCGGAATACAGATTTGGTCAGCATTTGAGCTCGTACCACTTGAGGAGCGGATGCCTATGTGTGGGCTTCCCGTTAACTTCCTTACCTTCCTCTACACGCAAAGAAAAGAAAGGGGGAGAGATGGGTGGACCTGTAAGACGGGCAGACAGACAGCTGGAAAAACAGCGAGTGCGCCAAGCGGATTATCGTGTCCACTCGATCCGAGGGGTGCATGCCTGAAAAGAAACAAGGAGGGACAGACAAAAGGAAGCAAGGAGAGCTCCCCTGTGCATCATGCCAGCATCAACAGCTTGTGCGACTGAAAGCTTGTGCGACTGAGAGAACGCAGCCGACGAAATGTGGTAGAGGATGGAAGAGTCACTGAGTACAAGCTATACAGCGGCTCTCTCTCTCTCTCTCTCTGTGTGTGTGTGTGTGTGTGTGTGTGTGTTTGTGTGATGTGTTTGTGTGTATGTGTGTGTGTGTGTGTGTGTGTGTGTGTGTGTGTGTGCAGGTGACCCAGCCCGTGTCCCTTGTGGAATGGTACCTGAACTTCTACGAGGCTGCAAAGGACAAATCCAACACATGTCTGTCTGCCTGTAGTTCTGTCTGTCTGTCTCTTTCCTTACCGTCCTGCCTGCCTGCCAGCCTGCCTGTCTGTCTTTCTTTTTTTGCTTGCCCGCCTGCCTGCCTGCCTGCCTGCCTGCCTGATTGTCTCCTTTCTGTAAGTCAGTCAATCAGTCACTCAGTCGGTAGTTCCATCAGTCAGCCAGACGAAGGGCTTCACGTGCTTGTTTTCATCTTTGAAAGATCGACGCACACTAATTTGCCTGCATGCAGGTGGATACACGCTTCTAGAGACCACTGTCCATGCAGGGGACGTCATCTTCGTTCCTCGAGGTACGTCGGCCGAGCTAGACCGAGCCAAAAAACAACTTTCTTTGCCCTACGCTTTGCGAGACGTTGCAGACAACAATCATAGGTTCTTTCCCCCTCCTTTCCATAATCCCATCATTGACGAAGAAGAAGAAGAAGTCAGAGAAAATGAACACAAGTTGAGACCATGTTTGGCTGACAGGCTACCCGGGTGAAACTGACTTCTTGAGCAGATGCCATCCCTTCCTTTGAGGACGTACTCTCGAGATTTGTCTGTCCCAGTGAACAGACATTTTTGTCTCTCCTGCTTTTTCTTCTCACAAGGACGAGTAACATGAAATAACACAACGCTCACATTCACGAAGTCCAAGCTCTCCCTTCTTTTGCCTTCCCTGTAAGTCCTGCAGGCTGGTGGCATGCCGTGTTGAACGTTGAGGATGAGACCATCGCCATCACACAGAACTTCGTCTCTCCAAGGGCTCTCAAGCACGTGCGCTCTTTCCTCCACAACAGGAAGGAACAGATCTCCGGTAGGTAGGTGGATTCATTCATGAATGCTGTCAATTGGACGTCAGACGCTGTCGGAGGGAGGGAGGGAGGGAATGCAAGACAGCTGCGACAAAAGTGTCAACCGCGATACCACTGCCTCGGCGTGTTTTTGTTTCGTGCTTGTCCAGGCGTCTGCACATGCTTTTTTCTTCCTCAACAGCCAGCTCGCTTTTTCTTTTTCGACCTCATGCATCCCTTCCCTTCCCGCAGGCGTTCCAGAGAGCAGACGGTCCACCCTCGGGGACGAATTTGACGCCGCCCTCCGGAGGGAACGCCCGGAGCTCATGAGAGGTGAGGAGGGAGACGGGGGCGGTGGCGCCACGTCTATTGAAGGAGACGGGGGTGAGGGGCCTTCGAGTGGTGCTTCCTGTTCGTTCAATCGCCTGTCCTCGCTTCTGGCCGCAAGGAAGCAGAGCCGTGGAAGCGGGGAAAATCCTGTCGTTTCGAACGGATGCTTGGAGACTGAGAGGCAGTCGTGTAGTGCCCCTGGACACCTGGAAACCCCATCAACAAACCCTCCAACCAGCCATGCGACAGACCAGGAGACAACAGGTTCCCTTTTTGGAGAGGATCGAGAAGTGCCGGATGCCTCTCAGCCACCACCACCAGCAGCAGGGAGCAGAGACCAGACAGCGGGGTTTTCGTTTTGGAAAAGGCTGCAGGAAAAAGGTGGAGGAGGGGGATGGGGATAAACACAGGAGTCATGCATTGTTGAAGGCGACACCCTCGATGAAAGAAAAAGGGCAACTGGTGGTCATCAAGGAAACAGCCACGCACGTCCACTCCAAGTTGCCAGTGGGGTCTAGATCGGGTCAAACCAATGAATAGTATCGAAGAGTAGCGCGGGGTCCACGAGTTTTGGTTCCTGGCTTGTCAGGGCAATAACTAGCCCTAGATAATTCTATACTGTGTATTGAACACTAATAACTTGAAACGTTGATTTAAAAAAATCAGAGTCTCTGAAGATAAAAAATTTAAACCCCGATCTAGACCCCGACTTATCACTTATATTTTTGACGGTAAAATGTATTTCAGTTGTTGTCATTCAATGTTTCATTATATAATATATAAATGTTTAAAGTTCTTAGTTCTTACTAGGAGAACTATAATATTATTAAAGTTTAGTACTACTATTCAGGATGTTATCATTGCTATATGTGAAATGATCACTGAAATGAATGGCTTTCAAATTGTTTTACTTTATAGCCTATCGAAGGCTAATCCAGGTAGTAATCCCATAACCCTCATTCTAAATTTTACTAGAAATTTTGATTCCTAATCTGAGTCCCACTTTGCCTTTTAAATTAAAAAAAAATGTGTCAGTTAGAAAATTTAAAAACACATGCACATATAACTTAGAATAATAACTATACATAAAAAAATTGAAGAACATAAGACAATAAAAAATGTTTGTGCCTAGGTTTGAATATATTACTGTAACAGTGACCAGGCCGGATAATGCCTAAGATTACCAACTGTGATAAACGTTCAACGTCGTTCATGAATTGTCAATCGCCTACTTATTGAAGGAGATGCTGAAGCTTCTTTGCAGCAACATCCTTTGCTTTTCTGCCAACGTTGTTCTGCAGGTCTTTATTGGCACCGCGAGAGAGCAGGAGAGACACGACGGCCGCGTGTCCCGCCTTCGCAGCGAGAAACAGCGCGGTGTTCCCGTCATCATCTTTGAGGTCGATGTGAGCTTGCAGCTCAGAAGCTGATTCAGGAGCGTTGATCAGGTCAAGAACCTTCTGAACAACTGAAAGTTTTCCCTTCTTGCATGCGTACATGAGCGGAGTTTGCTTCTTGAAATCCTGTGATCGCGCCCCACCGTTACTGCTTCCTGCACATTCTTTGCATTCCTCTCCCGCCCTTCCACTCAGCAATTTCAATCTTCTTTCTCTTCCCCCTCCTTCTTCGTGCTCTTTGCAGGCCGATCCTCCCCGGAGTCGGCCTTCTCAGCAGTCTTCCCCTTCTCGCCACGGCCATCACTCTCTTCATCTGAGGAGAGCTCGATGAGAGAGTGCTTTGAAAAGCCCTCCCTCGCCTGCCCGATGGCTCCCTTCTCCCGAAAAAACCCAATGAGCTTGAAGAGCTCTGGGGCTAGCTTAGGGTCCCTCAGCGCCCGCAGAACATGATCCTTGGGGATCGGCACTGCTCTCCCCCCGGGCGCCTTGGTGATCCCCAGAGCTCCCTCGACATCCCGCGACCACACAAACGCCAATCCCCCCGCGACCTCCGCCTCCCGCGTCACCCTGGAGTCGTGCAGGGTCAAGCAGGGCCACGAAAGGGACGCCCGCACACGTGAAGGCGTGCATCATATCTTTCACTGCCCGCTTCCCCCCCCCTCCACAACTCTGTAGAGGAGCCTCTGCCCCTTCAACCCGAACTCTTCCCCGTTGTCTTCGAGGGCATGGTCGAGGGACATAAATAGACGCCTCTCCATGCATGCAAGCAAGGAGAAGCCAGCGTCTGTCTTCAGTGCAAGGATGACAGGGGACTCAGCTTTGTTGTTCTGCATATTGGGGTCGGCACCACTGTCCAAGAGGCATTTCACCGCCTCTCTCTTGTAAACTTGTGGTAGTCTCTTTATCGCCCTCGTCAGAGGTGTCTCCCCCTCGACGATTTCATTCACCTGCGCACCATACTTCAGCAGCATGGTGAAGTCCCGGATGTCATTGGTTTCCTCCCCACGCTTCAGTGTAGTGTAGAGTTGAGCGGATGAAGTGGGCTGAAAGGCACTTATGGCAGTGATGACATCGAGGCCAACACTATCCTCAAGATGACAAAGATCAAACGCATACGTGTTGCGCACACTTTCGTCAAGCCTTGCATGAAGAGCTGCGAGGCTCTTTTGGATTGATTTGGCTGTAGTGGGTGTCATAAGTCTTGAACGAATGCGCAGCCCCACCTTCTTCACTGCAGATGCCAATGACGCAACGATGGCGTCCAGCTCAGTCTGGTTCAGTCGCATAACTGTTGTTCACTGTTGTTCGAGGTTCAAACCTGCCTCTCCCTCCCTTCTCCTCCCGTCTAAACAAAAGGCAAGCGTCTGTATGGTTCAAAAGCAGTTTCTTTACTTCCCTGTGGTCTGGTCTAGCTCCCAGCCTGAACGGCAAATTGTCAGCAATTGAAGGTAGGCGGATTCTGACTGCCTATATATATATATATATATATACATGTTGCAAGCTAATTATGTGCGTAGGTATACGTACAGGCATGCAGTGTTGCACCACACAAGTCAGAATTTGTGCGTGCGAACGACCCCGCGCAAACCGCGGATACCTTTCCATTAAGTGCCCCACACGCGTATATATACTTTCCGGGGCCATGCACGTATTTTTTTCCCACAACCCCATGCATGAATGCTTAATTCTCATGCATGCATGCATGAGCAGCAGTATATATATATATATATATAGCAGCAGTATCTGGCATGTATCTGGCAGCTATATATATATATATATATCTGGCAGCTGCACATGCACCTGTTGTGGAGTTTGCAACTTTGCATGGAGTTTACAGGACCTAGACACGTGCACGGAAGACAGCGGGAGGCCGCATACAGCTAGAACACCCGAACTCAAAGTCTGAGCAGCGTTCATTAACCCCGCCGGAGAATCATTACCGGCGAGCTTTCCCTTCAGGCTCTGGCTGTCTAGTGGGTAGCGTCAGTGGCAGGATTGTTGATTTACTGCGGGGGAAAGAAGGCTGCTGGAAGCCGTGTCGGGTCTCATGGGGGGAGGAGAGCTGACTAATCTGGTCCGATCCTGTACAATGCTGAGTATTCGAGGGCAGATAGCGCGGATGACGGTGTCGAAATGATCTCAATCTGTTGCTCAGATGGTAGGGTATACGTTTCTTGGTGTTGCGCGAGGGCCTTCTGCAGTCGGGGCGTCTGCAACTGCTTCTTTGGTCAAAAAATGGGGGTTTTGGGACTGTGGCCCTTTCTCAGTGGAGATGCTGTTGATAGCGTTCTGCCTTTCTCTGAAGGAGCTGGCCACTCCTTATACCTGCGGTCGGTTGAAGGAGGGAATGGGGGGACGGGGAGGTGAGGGTCAGAGAAGAGAACACACCTACGCACAGACACACACACACACACATACACACACACACACAGAGAGAGAGAGAGAGAGAGAGAGAGAGACATACACACACACACACACACACACACACAGGGACACACACACACACACACACACACACACACGCACGCACGCGCCACACACACACACACACACATGCAGCTTGTATGAGAAGATGACAGTTGATTTTTTCTCCTTCCTGCCTTGTATTTCCGGCAGAACTGCGGCGATCTCGAAGAAGACCAGGAAGAGACGGAAAGACGGGCGAGAGACGACAAGGGAAGCTGCTAACAGTCACAGAGGGGTCCAACAACTGAGAAGGTGCGTGTATGCGTCGATCGCGGAGTAACTAAGCGAAAGAAAAACGCGTTATATATCTGGCACGATCGAGGTAGAAAAACTAGAAGAGCAAACGGAATGACGATCGAGACCGAGGGAGGGAACGAGGTCTCGGCGCTGCTCGACAGGAGACAGAAGATGCACGGTACATTTATTACCCCCTCTCTTTCGCTCTTCGATCCTCATTGCATGTGCTGTGCTCGCTGTCCTGTCGTGCTGGATCATATGCCTGTCTTCGTCTCTTTTGGTAGGTCTAAGCGTTTCCATCCGACTCGATAGATGAATGATGATGTGGATGCAGGTTGGGAATTGGCTTCCGTCTGGTGAACTCTGCAGACGGAACAGTTACTTCGTGCAGCCGAAAACCCCCTCCCCCTCTCTGTCGACGGGAATCCTGAACACACGGGATGATGTGATCGATGCTGGAACATTTGTTGAAGGCGCAGGGAGGCGGACCGGAAGACGAACGCGTGGGCGGTTGCTTATCCAGGATTCCGCATTTTTTGTAGTCTGTGATAGTCTGTTTGTGAAGTCGTGTGAGTCTCTGTATGTTCTCTGTGCGTCAATGTTGTACTGTACTTGAAAGTGCACAGTGGTAAACAGAAAAGGGCATCAGAGGTAAACTCGTGTGAGTCTCTGTATGTTCTCTGTGCGTCACTGTTGTACTGTACTTGAAAGTGCACATTGGTAAACAGAAAAGGGCATCAGAGGTAAACTCGGCCTGTCTGCCTGTCTGCCTGCCTGTCTGTCTGTCTGTCTGTCTGCATGTCTGCCTGCCTGCCTGCCTGCCTGTCTGCCTGCCTGCCTGTCTGCCTGCCTCTTTGCCTGCCTGCCTGTCTGCTTGCTTTCCTGTGATAGTCGGTTTGTGAAGTCGTGTGAGTCTCTGTATGTTCTCTGAGCGTCAATGTTGTACTGTACTTGAAAGTGCACAGTGGTAAACAGAAAAGGGCATCAGAGGTAAACTCGTGTGAGTCTCTGTATGTTCTCTGTGCGTCACTGTTGTACTGTACTTGAAAGTGCACATTGGTAAACAGAAAAGGGCATCAGAGGTAAACTCGGCCTGTCTGCCTGTCTGTCTGTCTGCCTGCCTGCTTGCCTGTCTGCCTGCCTGCCTCTTTGCCTGCCTGCCTCTTTGCCTGCCTGCCTGTCTGCTTGCTTGCCAGTGATAGTCTGTTTGTGAAGTCGCGTAAGTCTCTGTATGTGTTCTCTGTCGTCACTGTTGTACTGTACTTGAAAGTGCACTCTGGTAAACAGAAAAGGGCATCAGAGGTAAAGTCGGCCTGTCTGCCTGCCTGCCGGCTTGCCTGTGTGCCTGCTTGCTTGCCTGTGATAGTCTGTTTGTGAAGTCGTGTGAGTCTCTGTGTGTTCTCTGTGCCTCAATGTTGTACTGTACTTGAAACTGCACAGTGGTAAACAGAAAAGGGCATCAGAGGTAAACTCGTGTGAGTCTCTGTATGTTCTCTGTGCGTCACTGTTGTACTGTACTTGAAAGTGCACATTGGTAAACAGAAAAGGGCATCAGAGGTAAACTCGGCCTGTCTGCCTGTCTGCCTGCCTGCCTGCCTGTCATAGTCTGTTTGTGAAGTCGTGTACGTCTCTGTGTGTTCTCTGTGCGTCAATGTTGTACTTGACTTGAAAGTGCACTGTGGTAAACAGAAAAGGGCATCAGAGGTAAACTCATGTGAGTCTCTGTGTGTTCTCTGTGCGTCAATGTTGTACTGTACTTGAAAGTGCACAGTGGTAAACAGAAAAGGGCATCAGAGGTAAACTCGGCCTGCCTGCCTGTCTGCCTGCCTGTCTGTCTGTCTGTCTGTCTGCCTGTCTGCCTGCCTGCCTGCCTGCCTGTCTGCCTGCCTGCCTGTCTGCCTGCCTGCCTGTCTGCCTGCCTCTCTGCCTGCCTGTCTGCTTGCTTGCCTGTGATAGTCTTTTTGAGAAGTCGCGTAAGTCTCTGTATGTTCTCTCTGCGTCACTGTTGTACTGTACTTGAAAGTGCACAGTGGTAAACAGAAAAGGGCATCAGAGGTAAACTCGATCAAGTGGTTGTTGAACTTCGGACCCTGTATTCGTGTCGGCGCTTCTGTTTGTCTGTTCTGGTCTGTCTCTGTGTCTTTCCTCGCCCCCCCTGAGTGACTGTGAATGAGGCGCTTTCCGGGACTCTGAAAAAACAACAGATGTGCAGAGGTTAGAAGAAATGGGGTCGGCGTCTGAAAGTTGGAGGTCCGTGGGTCCGTACCAACAGCGTTTTCCAAAAACTTGGATGGGTCAGTGGCCTGGTCGATCGATCGGCAGTCTGTGCGTGTGACGGTTGGACTTCTTGCTCAACTTCAGCAACTAGTCCCTTTTCCCTCATGAATGAATTTGGAGGGACTTTGGACGATTTTTTCATCGTGAGGTGGAGGAGCTCCCGCATTTCAGTATGACTATGTTTTCTTGCCTCACTCATTCAGCATAGAGAGACGTTCTTTTGACTTCTGTGTAGCGTCTCTCTGCCTGCTTATCTGCCTGTACTTTGGCCCTCTGCACGCTTTCATCTACCTCCTTGCTTTCGTGCTTGCAGGCGGAGAGAGAGGTGGTGTTCGGGTGGTTCAAGGCGGTCGGTCGTCGCGGTCTCCTTTACACCCCGGTGGAGCGTCTCGAACGTGAGCGTCACGTGTTCGGCCAGGACCCCGAGGTCTTCGTGCAGACGCTGCAGCCCCTGAGTGAAGCTTTGGAGGCGTGCAGACTGTACAGCCTGACCACATGCTGAGGGACTCATTGACTCACTGTATTCCCGACTGAGGTGTGGATGGATGGAAAAAAGAAATCTGGAGGAAACAAACAATAAAGAAAGGAAACTTTGGGGGGGAATTTGCATGTATGTGTATGAGAGTCCAGGGGAAAAGCCTAAGGTGTATGCACTTTTTAAAGCAGTCTGTTTAAATTGTAGTCAGAAAATCTCTTTGAAGGATGTGCAGACTGACCAAAGAATTTTGGAAGAAACTGGGAGAGTCTAAAGTCTTTCTAGCAAAACAACGCTTATAAACATACTTCACAAGAACTCTACATTCCTGGTTATATCTTACTAGTAGTTACTAGTAAATTCATGCAGTGGTAAGCTCAAACATATAAATAAATATTTATTTCAGATCCTGGCATTCATAAATTTACGTTTTCGACTAAAATTTCTTATTAATCTAATAATTGATAGCTACAACTTGAGTTCACTGTGACACTGTCTGAGTCTCTCTCATGATATTGATTGACAAAGATATTACTTTCTAATGGTATTATTACTGCCTATATATTAAGTTAACTTCTCCAGTAACTTGCAGGTTAACTTATGTTAAATCTATAGTTAATCTTTTGAACATATCTAGAAATATTAAATTAAAACATTATAGAATGTTACCCACAATGTCCTACATGTATGTACATTGCGTCGATGCAACGTCGTACAACCTTTCAGGCCTTCTTGTTGAACTTCCGTTTGGTACAGTCTTTTTTTTTTTTGTTAATTAGAAAACTATTGTAAACCATTGTCTTCGAATATCTCCGAATTACGGTTAAGTTTTGTTAAAAAAATGAATCGTAAGGTGTATATACAAAACTTTATATAACTTTATAGACCTTCTTCTTCTTTACGCGAAATAATGCGAAGCTAAGCCGTAAAGTACCGCCAGGCCGGATTCAAACAAACCTTCGTACTACTTCGTACATTTCAGCAGCAGAATACAGCAGAATGAGCAACTGCTGCACTGCAGCTGCAGCCAGGAAGGTTAGAAAAAAAAAATTAACTCACAGATTAGGGGGCTTTCCGGGGCTGTTCGCACGCTTGCGTACGTCAGATGCATACTAAGTAATATGTATCGATAGCTGTATGCGATTCGATCAAATGATGCATTGGCACTTTTCGGATTGTTCCAGGGGAGTCAGGCGGCAGTGATGCTCCGATCAAAGAGCAAAAATGCGGCAATAGGTTGAATGCTGCACTACAGTGGGATTCATGTGTACGGAGGTGCAGAGCGGAAGGTCAGCGTACATCAGCGTATTTGATGTCAGGAAGGGTCAGTGCCCAGGAAGGAACGTTGGATCTGGTGCCGATTCTTGTAGCGCGTCGGACTCCCGTCTCTAATAAAAAGTATACATGTCTCCAAGAAACAGTTTGTTGCTACCAAAGCATTCCGCTCAACTTTTGTCCACAAGCCAAGAGAGACGCGATCGAGTTACGTCTCCATCAGCTGGAACCGCGTAGTTCAAGATGGCATTAAGAATGGGACGAAAACATGTTGTGAATTCCAATTTTCTCATAAATGGCCTTAATTCGGCAGAGACCTGCTGGTTTTTCGGTGCGGTGCTGACAGATGGAAGTGTGGCTGCCAAGCGTGTCATTCGGTGGGGACAGAAATATACAGACTACGTGTGGTTGCAGCGTTTGAAAGCTGTTTTGGAGAGTTCCCATCCCATCTCCTTCTACACCCAAACCCTGGGAGGTACACCTCATCCTGCTGTTCACTTAGGAATCTCCTGCACACGGCTGTGGGAGAGTGTTTGTGAGATGTTGAAAAGAGATTCCGTGAGGGAAGACTTTTCCCACTCTCAGAAGCACAGGTTCATCCGTCTACCGAGGCTGGACTCCGCGTTTGAAGAGCACTACAGTGACCTTGTTCGGGGAATATTTGAGGGAGATGGAAGTCTGGGTGTTGATAGGACAAATGCTGATATGACACTTCGTTTTGCAGCCAGCAATCCGGATTTTCTCATGGATCTTTGGGATGTGATCAGCAAGCACGCCCTCCAAGCGCCATGCAGGGTCCATGGATCCATCGTCGAAAATCGCTCGAGAAAAAAGCATGGCAAGCCTACCATCCATGAGTTGAAGTTCTCTGAGAAGGTTGCGATGTCTGACATTCTTGCTTGGATGTATCCAACAGAGCTGGATGTTGAGTCTCAGTTGGTCATGCCGCGAAAGCTGGAGAGGGCGCGACTCTGTCAAGAAATCTTCGGTGGTGGGAGGGGGAAGTTCTTCAGCCGCCCTGATCGCTTGTTTCTTATGGAACAGTTGATAAAAAATGAAGAGCTCAAGGCGGCCGAATTGCTGCTGCACCTCATAGAACGGGCGTGTGTGTACCGGCAAGGGTGTGACGAGTTTCATTTCACGCGCAAATTCATCAAGTTTGCACAAGAGCAGAAGCTTGGCAATGAATGAAGGCATGTACCCGCGCTCGATCGCTGAAGGTCCCGACTTGTTCCAGCTCAAGCTGAGTCTGGATCACTGTTTAGGAATTGGACTATCTACAGTTTCTGAAGTCTGTCCCTTCCTGTCTTTCTTCCTTCATGATTCCCCTTATTCCTTCCTGCCTGCCTGCCTG
>JAHBMJ010003590.1:43999-91548 GCA_018398765.1 Chromera velia | reverse complement strand
GAAGAAAGAAAGAAAGAAAGAAAGAAAGAAGAAAAAAAAAAGAAAGAAAGAAAGAAAGAAAGAAAGAAAAAAAAAAAAAAAGAAAGGAAGGAAGGAAGAAAGAAAGAAAGAAAGAAAGAAAGAAAGAAAGAAAAAAAAAAAAAAAAGAAAGAAAGAATTTAAAAGTATGAAAGTAAGTAAAAGAAAGAAAGAAAAAAAGAAAGGAAGGAAGGAAGGAAGGAAGGAAAGAAGAAAGAAAGAAAGAAAGAAAGAAAGAAAGAAAGAAAGAAAGAAAGAAGAAAAAAAAAAGAAAGAAAGAAAGAAAGAAAGAAAGAAAATAAGAAAGTTCCAGTAGAGGAAAAAGGAGAACAGCCGGTTACATGCATGCCCATTCCGGGCCCGGGGTAGCCCGGGGCCCCGCGGCCCGTCATATGACATGTCGGCGGGAGTGCATGACCAGGGAGTCCGGCGTCGCCATGCTGCCCACAGGAATCACTCCAGTACGTCTCTACACAGAGCGACCAAGGCTGCAGCCATATACGTCGGCAGGACTTGCTGAAGAGCTCTCACCTCGTTGATCTCACACATCATCTGTTGATATACTTCACGCTCAGGTTTAGATATATGCACTCTGTCGGGAAGATGTCTGAAAATGTCTGGAAGTCGTCGGACTGGACATGTCAGACTGGACATTGAGATGATTCGAGACGTCGGAGTAGACCTGTGAAGAGATCGAGAAATCTTCATTTCAAAGCCTGACACCAGCACCATTTTGAAGAGAGCTTTGCATCTTCTTCTTGAGCTTTATGCTCTTCCTCGAGACTTTTGACCGATTTTGCCATTTGAATTTTTCCGGAGAGGCATTGACTGCACAGAAGGAAGGTTATTTGCGTCCTTGAGGAGGAGCAGTTTCATTGAATGGAGATCCAGGTAGACGGCCGTTCTTCGGCATCTTCTGATTCCCCTCCTTGCGAGATCGTTTTGAGATGCCATCCCTGTCCGGATGTTGCCGTGGAATTGGTGAACCGCCTTCTGTACAGAATTTTGTTCTTCCGCAACCAGGTCAACGCGACGCTGTCGGATCTCCAAAAAGTCCGTATTTTGTATGCTTCGTTTCTATCTTTTTGTGCAACACTTATGTAGATGGTGTGCAATGAAGATGCTGGTTCAGAAGACGAGATAAAAATTTTGAGGCGCCTTTCTGGTCGTGCCCTTCCGCTCCCTGACTCGACACACTGTGCGCAACCGTCTAGATCCTTTCGGCTTGTCCTGTCACCTTTTCGATCTGGTTTATTCTGCTTGTGTAAATCAATTCGGCAGCAGTCCCTCTCCCCTCTTGCCCCCTGTCGCCCATGTTCCCTCCTGCGAATCAATCTGACCATTCTTTCCGAGGAAATCAGAACATGAACGAGAAATTCTGTGAACGTACTCACTGGACAAATCCTGATTGCAGAATTTCACCGGCCTTACCGTCAAGGAAACCTTCAAGTAAGAAACGGAAGAACCAGGGAGCATGAATTGGAATGTCTTCTCTTTCCGATTGGCATGAGGCGATTGAAGTGGCCAAAAGAAAGAGGCCGTTCGGTGCTTTGAAAAACTCTCGAGTTGGGTGGGCATAGAGTGTCACTGTCAGAAGAAGGCGGATTGTTCCCTCAGATTTTTCCTTTTCTGTTCTGTTTCTTGACTCAGGAGAGAGAGTTGACGGGGAGAAACGGTTGAGTAAGTAGACAGCGCTGAATCCTGCGCTGGCCGTTATAGCGTTTCTGATTTGCCCTTCTGTGTCCACTACTGAGTAGAGCGCTCCTTTCCTTCCAGACTGTCCTTTTCTGTTCGATGAAATATGAGTAGTTTCACTTATCTCTCGTCTTGTCTCTTGTTTTGTTTGCGTGTATGTGTGTGCAGACTGAGTGCTTCACAGCGGAAAGCCAAGAATGTAGGTCGGGTGTTCCAATTCCTTCCTTCTCTTTGTGCTACTTCTTTCCTTCCTGCCTTCGTACCAGCCTCTTGGGGCCTTCCCATCGGGACCCGCCCGGAGTGAGAGTCTTTTTGAGTCTGTGATTTTGGTGACCATTCGCAAGATCCCTCTCCTCTTCTTTTGTGTGCGCGCTATTCCGGTGTTCTCTTCGTTGAATTTGCTTCCTCCGCTCGGGCGATCGGGCGGCCCGTTTTGCTTCTGCATCTCATGTTTTCAGTATTCTCGTTCTCTGCTTGCGCAGTTCCTCTCTCTGCTTCTTCTTACTCCCGCCCCTCTCTCTCTCTCTGTAGCTATACCCTTAAACATAGACGTATCGATGTGAATATTTGCATGAGTGATAGAATGCATCTCCCTGGGTGCATCGTATTTTTGTTCCCTACTTTCTGTCGCTTTCCTTCCTTCCTTCCTTCCTTCCTTCCTTCTTGCATGCATGCAGTTCGTCTCCCAGTTCGAGGGCTTCCTCGAGGGCCTCCGGGTTCTTCTCCGCAGACGCGCTGTGACTCATTTGGTCTGTCTGTCTGCCTGTCTGTCTGTCTATCTCTCTGTCTGTCTGTCTGTCTTTCTCGCTTTCAAGCTAGGAGACTTCCTGCTGCCTGCCTGTCTGCCTGCCTTTCCTCCATCAGAGCACCTCTAGATTCCATGCTCAAAAAGAAAAGGTCTCGTTGTAACGTCTTCGTTCCTACATGCCCATCTGCCTGTGGGGGCATGTGGCGATCCTCTTTTTGCTTCGGACCAGTGTGTCGAAATTCTACTCGGTCAGAAACAAACAAACCGATGTGGAGGAAAGAGAGTGAAGTGGGAGATCAGAAAGTGCTCTTGGAGTGTTGTGAAGTGGGAGACCAGAAAGTGCTCTTGGAGTGTCAGGACCCTTTGGAGTGTTCTTGTGATCCTTTTGTACTTTCTGGATCTCCTTGCGAGTCTTTTCTTCCTTTACTTCGCACTTTCTTCTCTTGCATTCTCTCTCTTTCGCCCTCTCTTTTTGTTCCTCTCCCGTGTGCAGCTGGTGCTAGTGGGGGCTTCTCAGGCAAATCCAAAGGACGTCGGTGTGCATCTCTATCTTGTGTGTTTGTCTGTCATACTGACTGAGTGATTCACAGTCTCTGTCTGTCTGTCTGTCTGCCTGTCTGTTCTCCTGTATCTGTGCCCTTCTTGAGCTTCATTTCGCACATTGCCGGTATCCTTTTATTGCGGCCTTGAGTCCTGCTTTGCTTTGCGCCGTGTCTTTTCTCTCATTCCTTCTTTCTTTACCCCTCACTCCCCCTATTTATTTCTTCGCTCCTTCCTATGTTTCTTTGCCGCCTCTTCGTGGGGGGCGCCTTTTTTTCTTTTCATATGTCTGTCTCTTCACTTCTAACACACACGCTGTACATTGATTGAAGAGGCGGCGAGGAAGCACTGCACATACATTTCATCCGCTACTGTCTGTCCATATATGGACTGAAGCGGAACCCGAGGTTTCACTCCCCTTCTCTTTTCTTTTCTTCTCTGTGCAGGTGTTTATTGTTCACTTCGACTCTCCCCCTGCCTTCCACGCACTGAGAGCAACAGCAAACGTGGAGACAGGACAGAAGGGCAGAGAAAAGAGGACAGGGACAGAGGAAGAGACGCTTCAAAAGACCATATCGCAGAGCCTCTCTTCACTGGTTTGTCTTCGTAGCTGCAAAATCGGTCGATGAGTGCATTGTGTACGTGTATAAGATTGTCTGTACACCTGGTGCTGCATGCCACGTTCCTTCTCTGTTCAACATCTGTTGCTCTCATGCCTTGCCCGCATAGACGTGCTGTAAGTCGTTCTAGAGTGGGCAGCATAGCGCTGCTCAAAAGGAGTCTCCTGAGGGGAGAGGGGAGAGAAAGACACGACAGCGACTCCCAGCAAACACGTGTTTTTCTTAATTTGCACATTCCCTTTTTGCCTCGACGGGCGACCTGCACAGCCACGTTCTTGCCTGCCTGCTCTGGTTGGTCGTCTGTGTTTTCACGAACGAGGGAATAGGGTGGTAAGCAAAGTTTGTCCACTTGTTCTTGTGTTTTTGGGTTTATGTCAATTGCTGCACCGTCCTCTTTCTCTCAGTATCCCTGACTGTCTCTCCTCTGTGTGTGTGTGTGTGTGTGTGTGTGTGTGCGTGTGCGTGCAGGTGTGTGTGTGTGTGTGTGTGTGTGTGTGCGTGTGTGTGTGTGTGTGTCTGTCTGTCTGTCTGTCTGTCTGTCTTGTCTGTTGTGTTCATTAAGAAAAGGAGGGAGAAGAAGAAGAAACATATAGTCTGTCTGTCTGTCTGTCTGTCTGTCTGTCTGTCAAGACACAGCATCAGAAAAATCCCCCTCCGCAGGGACGCCCCGCCACCCCCCCACCCCTGTCTAAAGACCATGACGGTGCCGGTCCCCGCGTGCAGTTTTCTTTTTTTCTTTTTTCAATTTTTGAATTTTTTCCGTCTTGTCCTCTTTTTTTCTCTTTCCTGTCTTGAGTGGAAGCAGCAGAGGAGTAGCGTGTGAAACCAGTGATCACGTGAAAGTCTGTCGGGAGGTGGAGAGGCAAGGGGCGCTTAACTCTCACCTTTCGGCCCCCCTGCCCACTTTGTCTGAGTTCTCGTGATGTTCTTTTGTCTTTGTTGCTTTCTTTCTTTTTGTCTATTGTGTTCACGAAGAAAAGAAGGGAGAAGAAGAAACATATAGTCTGTCTGTCTGTGTGTGTGTGTGTGTGTCTGTGTCTGTGTCTGTGCAGGAATCCCAAGCCAGGGTCTATCTGATGGGCCTCTTGAACGGGAAACGTCAGTGCCTTGCGACACAATTCACTCTCTGCTTGTTTGCCTTTGTCTGTGTCTGTGGCTGTCCGGCAGTCTGTCCGTCCAACAGATTGTCTGGAGCTCTCGCCCTGAACGCCCCAACAGCAAATGCTGTCCCCCTGCGCATCCCATTCGGGCTAGCTGACTTTTCTCTGTCTCTCCTCTGCCGCTTTTTGTTTTCTCCTTCATCCTCCCCATGCACCGAGAGATGAATCGAGCCCATACTCCACTCCATTCCCCACACCCTCCTTCCAATTGTGCTCCCCGTCTGCTCTCTTCCCTCTGCAGCTCCACGTCCCTCGAACATCTCCCTGGTCGCTGTGGAGGACTCACTGCAGACAGACATGCTCATCAGAAGCCCGCCAGTAGAATTGCACAACAATGTCTCGTCAGATGTTCCCATGGGGGGGGACCTGCTCTCCTCCCACGCATCCCGTCAGATGCCCTCCGTGAGAAATCAGATTTTACCCTTCCCTCCGATGCAAACGCTCCCCGCGTCTCTCTCTCTCTGTGTCCCCGCCCCCCTCTCTGCCTCTCGACACGGGGGACACGTCCCCCAATCCACCCAAAAAGGGTCCACCTCCAGCTTCCAGGTCTATCAGGGGACACCTGCAGGGGGTGTGTGCGAGACAGAGCCGAGAGGGGAGAGAATGTCAGTGCAGGGGGAGAGGTCATCGGAGAGCTCAGGGGCAAAGAGAATCAAAAGAGACATCGCCGTGATCTCCCCACCCTTCTCTGGCACTGTCTTTGGGGGGGGAGGAGAGAAAAGAGGTAACATAGATGAGGCAGGGAGAGGAAGAGGGGGCATGTCGACCGTCAAGAGGGGGAGGGAGAAGTGGTCGGACGACTTGGACAGTTTTGACGATCACGAGGATGAAAAGGGGGAGGAGATGGACGAGGAAGGGGAAGGGGAAGACGGGTCAAACTCAGATGAGGAAGAGGAGCGTGTGTTGAGTGACCTGTTCCGATCGGGGCCTTGTTTCAGATCACGAGGAAAGCTTGTTGTGGAGAGGCTCTTAGTGGAAAGACCCGGGAAGGTGCGTGCGTCAGCTCATACAAATTTGTTGGACAAAAACGAGCAAACGGAAAGGAATAAAGAAAAGTGACGCTGAGTGAGCTCAAACTCTTGTTGTGCTTCCCCTCCCCCGCATCTCTTGACGCTGTGTTGACCTTATTGGCTGTCTGTCTCTCGGTTTTTGTTGGAGGCTGTCTCGGTTGGTAAAAGGAAAACCAAACACGCCAAGGAGCCATCAGGTCAAAGAGTCGGCCCTGCTGCGTGATTCAGACAAAGAACAACCTTTACCCCTGCTTGTTTGTCTATGTGCCCATCTTTTCGCCTGTCTATGTCTGTGCAGAAACCGTTGCGACAGAGAAGAAAGCGGGAGGTTTCTCCTCCTATCTTCTCTTTCAGGTGCAGCCAGACAGTCAAGGAAGGCACCACCGCACCGGCAAGGCTGCTTCTTTCTAACCTGACAAACAACAAAAGCGAGGGGGGTCAGTAAACGAATGATTGAGTGGTTAAGCGGGTCAATTCGTCAGTGAGTAGGGGAGTTAGTGAGCGAGTGCGTCTGTGCGTTGCGGAGTGCAACTGGGTGCCCTCAAGTTCATCATCTGTTTTGTGTTCCTTCTTCTATGTCTTTTTTGGTGAAACGCAGACGAGATTTCTCTCTGTTTCTCCTGAATGTTCACGTCCACCCTCTGATCTGCAGTAGTCGGTCTGCCAGGTGTGGAGTCGACAGGGATGATGACTGAGGGGTCTGCACTCGAGTGTGCAGGTGAAAGCATGTGTGGAGGGGTGGACACAGGGATGATGCAGTCCTTTGAGGAAGATGGAGGGGAGGGGGAGGGAGAGGAAGAGCTTCTGTCTGACGAGGAGGGGGACGAGGAGATGAGCTCAGAGGAAGAGGAAAGGGAGAGGGAGGAAAGGAGCAGGAACCGGATGATCAGCGCGTCTGTGAAAAAGTCTGTCGTCTCTCTCACTGTCTCTCTCTCTCTTTCTCTCTGTGTGTGTGTGTGTGTGTGTGTGTGAGAGAGAGAGAGAGAGAGAAAGTGTGGACGAAGATCTTTTCAATCAAGTCACTTCGTTGGCTTCTTTCTCATGTCGTGATCTGTCTTCCTTTCTTTCTTTCCTTCTTTCTTCCTTCCTTCCTTCCTTCCTTCCTTCCTTCCTTCCCTCCTTTCTTCCTTCCTCCCTCGCTTTCTTCCTTTCTTTCTTTCTTTCTTTCTTTCTTTCCCTTTCTTCACCCCTTCTTCTCCAATTCCCCACCTTATTTCACTTCATCGCTTTCTATCTGATTTTCGTTTCTTCCCGTCTCCTCTAAAATCCATCTGTCATTTTATCAAATGGCATCATGATGCACCCAGGTCCCTCTTGTATTAAGAGGTAGTCGATGAACTTGCTCAGCTTGGAAAAAGACTTTTCCTCCATTCAGCTCGTGCCAATCAAGACAACTGACTGCAGGTGGCTCTCTGCGTCGCTTCAAAACAAATCGAACGACAAAGGCCAAACCAGTGCCGTCCCTCTGGACCCGCCTCCACTCCCTCCTCTTTGCTTCCACACCCTCAAGAAGCCTCTAAGGGGGTTCTCCCTGAAGGCGAAGGATCTGGTCAAGAAGAATGCACCACAACTGCCGCCGAACAAGAAATGGACCTGAAAGTTTCATAGCAGAGAGGGCCTGACAAGAAAGTCTAAAAAAAAAAAAAGAGAAAGAACACAGGGGGAGAGACAAGCCTGAGCAGTTTTTCTTTGCTATACATATACGTAACGGACTGTTTGTTACAGCTTCAATGTCGACTTGTAAAACGGTTTCCATTAAATTACACTTGAATAATTTTACAGTAAAAATACTTGGTTAAAGAAGCAATGTCCATAATACATCCCCTAATATCCTCCATGATTTAGAAGAAGATATAGGGCTAGTTGCTTCGCGTCGTCCACTAGTAGAACCACTATTAGAACCACTACCTAAAAAAACTTATACCATTAGCGGCTTCGTTAAGCGCTCACACTTTTAATGTTACTTTAACTAGTTGTTAACTAACGACTCACTGGCAATTAACCATATCAATATAATATCAAGTAACAAAAAGAATTGATCGATCGATAACTTGAACATGAGATTCAAAATTCTTCCTATTTCCGTCAGAGATCAGAAACGGTATCTCTGACACTGAAGTGGGGGGAGCGCCGCCCCGGACCCCGGCTGTGACGTGCATGCCAGTTGTAGCGCGAGCGTGAGCGAGCGCCCCGCCTTCCTGCATTGACTGTGATTGAGCCCGCCCGTATGTATGTCTTTCAGGGGCCGTGATTGAAGTGAGCGCGCGCGTCGTTGCATGCGATTTAGGCTTATTTAACCACACAATTGAGACAAACCAACAGTCACATTTCTGTTACATCAGTGTGTGAAATAAGACTGACAGCCTGCATGACAGCAAGACGATGGAAAGACGGACTACGATGGTTTTTCCAACTAACAGACTTTTATACTGCTTACCGGTTATAACCAGTATATGGTATTTAACAACTCTACTGCTTAGACTACGTTTATGTAACACAAGCCGGGGGGGTCATGCTTGCTAGTATGTCAAAAAGTGCTTTGGGGCTAAAGGATTCAAGTACGCAGATTAAAGGCTCACAATGAGACTATTTTCTGGTTGTTAAGTATTGTTAAGAGATTTTCTTACATTTCACTTTTCCAAAACTCTTTTAGTTTTAATAAATTTTGAATTTCAATAAATGTCGCCGCGGTCAAAATGATCAACGCGCGGACTATCCCATATTTAGCTCTAGGCTCCGCACTATAAAAAGACATAAAAAATATATTGGCGTCAATTTTTCTTTTATAGATTTTTTTTTAATAGATCATGACAAGCAGAGGTGTTGTCCACATGTTGTAAAGAGTGTTAAAGAGTGATGCATATTATTGCATAAAGAATAACCCTTATTCAAGTATTGTTAAGCTGTTGCTAGGGTGTTGCTCAAATTTTGTAAAGAGTATTGCACAGTGTTGTTTGAAAAACAACAGTTGTTGTTCCGATATATTAAAAAATGAAAAAAAATATAAGCACTTTTTTTTTTCTTTTTCTTTTTCTTTTTTTTTAGAGTGCAGAGCCTAGATTCGGCTAACTTTAAAGCTTAATATCGGCGGCGCCAGCAGAGACTGTGTATAGGTTACTGCGTATCAAATTTAATTTCGCTAGAAGAGGTTGATTGACAAATTTCCTGGGCTACGATAATATCTACCACGCTAGATGTGATCCGTAAAGTTATTTTTATAATAAAGTCTGACCATAGACTTTAGATTTTAAAACTTCTTTAATTTAAAAACTTTAAGAAATAAAAGCTTGAACACATTGACATATTGTTTAGGATTGTTTAGCCTTTGAACTGCGCTGGTCGGACTTTGTGTCTGAGCCAGGCAGCCAGGTAAGACTAGAAGGAAACGGGCACCAAAAGGCCTAGAATGAACACTCATAGAGAGCCGATTGATTGAAGTTGTTGGTGCAAGAAGGTTCAAGACTGAGTTCGATTTTAGACCGGGTTCAGATTTTTCTAAGTCAGAAGTTCAGTTCAGAGCGAGAATCGAATCTAAGGTTCAGAGAGAATCGTTTGACGAGCTTGAAATCTCAATTTCCAAATCGCACTTCAATTTTGCTTTTTTATTTCAATATGATTTTTTGAATTTTTCTGTTAGACATGTCCGTCCAATTTTCTGGACACGTCTGATTTTCCTGACGCGTCTGTTTTCCCGCACCCGTCCGATTTTCCAGACACGTTCGATTTTCCAGACACCTGATTCAGCGGCCTTGATCATCTTTCAAACTGGTCTCTATGTAGTTGTAGTCGTTGTGATACTTTCTGTGTCTAACATACCCTACTTAAGCTTGAACTCGATTGTATGAACCCCGTTCTTGGCAACTTCCTGCAATTTCTGTATTTATTCATTTTGATAATCAATGTATTTAATTCATTTCTTTTTCTAATCTTATTTCTTCTTTATTTCTAATTAAAAACAACTATTCCTAAAATCTTTCTAAACAAATTTACTTTCTTTATTTTCGATTCTTCCTCTTTATGTTTTATTTTTACCAGCTGGTTTTATTAATTTATTTCATTGCATGATGTCATCCGTTCTGTACTTTTTAACTGAAACTGTTAGTGACTTTCTTTATCTTTCTTTGTATATTTCTAAGAGTCTAAACTACAACGGAACACGTCCCCCTTTCTTAAGACCGCAGTCCCCGGCAGTTTAATTATAAATAAGTGACAATCTGGTCTGAGGAGCAGGAATGACTTGAGCGATTTCCATAGACTGAATGGTGGGCAACTCAATAAGCAATCATTCAGCATTCAAAATGAGTGATTCATTGCATAAATCCTGTCACGCAACAAAGTGGAAGAAACGGAACATAACAAAGTTAAAAGAATGGAACACAGTCTCCCTTTTTTAACTTGAACATTCTTTTTTCCTTTTGTCGTTCTATTTTTAAGGGATAATTCAAAGTAATATTAACGAAGGACCACTGTAAGGCATCGAAGAGAACTGTTGAGGGAAAGGGCCATAGCTTATCGCAGCATGTCAAAGTGCCAGATCATCCTTCATCAACAAAAAAAAACAATCAGATTCGATGTCAGAAAAGAGAGCAGAAAACAATTTGACAACGGAGCAAAACAGCAGCAGAAAGAAAGAAAAAAAGAGAAAAACTCTTCTTCTATTATTTTTCTGCCCTTAATACATGCCCTTCTCTTATATAAAGGCAATTCCACGCGTCTTCAATCCAGCAAAGTTGTATCGAGTTCTCGTATGCCCCTCGGTAGGCATAGAAAGGATTTGCAGGTGTCTTCACTAAGTCTTTCCAGTATGCACGTCGACGAAGTTCCATGAGGACCCGCGCAAGGTCCTTGCTATTCTAATCTACACGTTGACGCCTACTCAACTTTCATTTGTTTTACCAGCCAGCCATCAGCCAATCAAAATGGAGCAAAAGCTTCCGAAAGAGACAAGAATAGATATTTCGTCTTTGTATGCAGTCACCGTGACTGGGTGGTGTTTTGTGGATTCAGTGTTTCTCAACAATGTTCAAATTCTCACACACAGTCAACAGCGGACACTTCATTCCCAAGACCTTCCTTTAACTCAGTTTCTTTGCTTCTATCGCACTGATTCATCAGTGCATCCTCTAAACCTTTGTCTTGACCTCACTCCTTGAGGTGCGTTGCTTTGGAAGCTCGATCATTCGCTTCATGATCGGCGATCGTCTGCGTCCAATCCTTTCACCTTCTCACTTTCTGTCGAGAGGAACGATGCGACCGGGGCTTACCGACCACGGAGGGAGCCCGGCCACGCGCCAGCAGTCACATTTGGTCACACTTTTGATCACAGTTCGTCTTTCAAAGGTCAGGCCTGCCGTTCCCTCGGGGGTATCAGATTGGCCCAGCACTGCGCCTTGTGCATCTTGCACATCTGATGGATCTCAACACCCCGGCTCGACTTCGAGATCGAAAGATCCAGTCTTGTCAGCATCAGAAAGCGTCACAGTTCACACCAGAAAGAACTCATTCAGCTCTGCTCTCTCAGAGAGAAATCCCGACGACTTCATTGAGCAACCAAGAGTGGTTGTTGGGCCGTGGCACACTCAGCCTTCTGCTGAATGCCCATACCTTTCGCATCGTCCGTTTCGGATGCAAGAGGTCAATCGCACCAAGGTGCCAACCACAGTGAATGGATGTGTATGATGGCGGTCATGCATACGATTGGTCTGGTTTGTGTAAACACAGTTGTCTCGAGTCTGGCATGTGGATCATCCAACTGCATACTAAGTCTTACTTCACTCTTTCCTTCCTTTTTCGCTCAATCTTCCATTCCCAACAAAAGGTTTCTTTATCAACACACAAGCAACTTATCCTGAGCCTCGTAAGGCTTGCACCACCGTCGCCAGCCAGAAAGAGGTCCAAGCTCCAGCGAGGTCCAGAAGTTCCACAGTTCCGATCCAGTGGTCGCTCGATCCGTTGTTTCAGTTTGCAGTCTGAGAGGGCTGATTCTCAGAGGGATGTCGACCCCCACAGAGGCGCTCGTGCTTGTACGAGACTGCTGTTGTCTTCCTTAGAGGGTTTATGGGGAGGAATTTCATCTGCGAGTACAGAGGTTGCTGTTCGATTCGGGAAAGAACTGTTGACTTGACCAAAAAGGTCAGTCATTTGTGATGGTTGCATGTGTTCCGGCACTCCAACGCGCGGCTGCGCAGGAGTCACGCGGGCCCAAGGAAGCAATTGACCCCGGCATTAAATTGAATTCAGCGCGCGAAGGTCAGTCGATCATCTTTGGCGAGAGTCTTGATCTCTTCTCTTCTGTGTTGTTTCACCAATGTCTGTCTTAGGAGCACAAACTCCACACGGCACTGAAGCTGGGATAGAAAAGGGAAGAAAAATGAGCAGCGCTTCGCGGTTTGTGCTGGTTTTGGTTGAGTGTCTTTCTCAAAGGATAGAAGAGGGCAGGCAACGAAAATTCAGCAGCGCTTCGCGGTTTGCTCCGTTTTTGATGTGATTTTTCTCCAAGTCAAGGGTGAAGCTCCTTTCAACTCGAGGGGCTCTTTGTGGTTGACGAAGGCGTCAGTGCGTACCAGAAGCTGGGTGTGAAAGCGTGCCGATGTGGATGGAGTTGAAAAGGCAGAGAAGGAAGTCCGGAGACAGCAGGGTCCAAAGGGGCAACAGCTGCCCACACACAGGAGAAGTGCTTTCTGAAAGGTCTCCCGCGAGTAACAGAAGGAACTGCCAGATTCAGTGCTTGCAGGTATGGTTGGATGAAGAGAACTCATTGGTGTCGGTTCCTGAAGAAGAGTGGTCGGCCGTACAGTTCGACCTTCTCTCTCGGTCTCTTGCTGCAAGAAAGAGAGTTTCTGAAGTTGTCTGGATGGAAATCTTCCAAGTGTCTGTGCTGAGAGGCTCGATTGGTCTCCAGCTAGTTTCGCTCTTTGCAGGTTGTGTTCGACTCTCGCGGCAAGTCACCACGTGAACTGGGCTGGTCGGTCTTGAAGTTCGTGTCTGGCGCCAGGCAGCCAGGTAAGACGAGAAGGAAACGGGCGCCAAAGGGCCTAGAATGAACACTCACAGAGAGCCGATTGATTGAAGTTGTTGGTGTAAGAAGGTTCAAGACTGAGTTCGATTTTAGACCGGGTTCAGATTTTTCCAAGTCAGAAGTTCAGTTCAGAGCAAGAATCGAATCTAAGGTTCAGAGAGAATCGTTTGACGAGCTTGAAATCTCAATTTCCAAATCGCACTTCAATTTTGCTTTTTTATTTCAATATGATTTTTTGAATTTTTCTGTTAGACATGTCCGTCCGATTTTCCGGACACGTCTGATTTTCCTGACGCGTCTGTTTTCCCGCACCCATCCGATTTTCCGGACGCGTTCGATTTTCCAGACACCTGATTCAGCGGCCTTGATCATCTTTCAAACTGGTCTCTATGCAGTTGTAGTCGTTGTGATACTTTTTGTGTCTAACATACCCTACTTAAGCTTGAACTCGATCGTATGAACCCCGTTCTTGGCAACTTCCTGCAATTTCTGTATTTATTCATTTTGATAATCAATGTATTTAATTCATTTCTTTTTCTAATCTTATTTCTTCTTTATTTCTAATTAAAAACAACTATTCCTAAAATCTTTCTAAACAAATTTACTTTCTTTATTTTCGATTCTTCCTCTTTATGTTTTATTTTTACCAGCTGGTTTTATCAATTTATTTCATTGTATGATGTCATCCGTTCTTTACTTTTTAACTGAAATTGTTAGTCACTTTCTTTATCTTTTTTTGTATATTTCTAAGAGTCTAAACTATAACGGAACACCTTACAGTTTTAGAACATTTTTCAATGTATGTGAAAAAAAAAATAAAAAAAAATTAAAGTGCGCGTTTCAAAAATTTTTAAAAGTCATATTTTAGAGTCAACAGACTGACTTTAAACTTTATTTCACTTTAAAACTCGATTATCAAAACTTCATATATCACACCTAGCTGCCATGCCACATATGGTATCACACCCTGCCGCGCGTACGCCGGAAAATTTCCTGCATGAGACGAATGCCCGCCTACATATAGATTTTCTGGGGCCGCAAAGTTTATGAGTGCCCTAAAGTGCTCCACAAGCGCGGCCAGCCAAAATTCGATCATATATGCAGCACATGCAGCATTAATTTGGTGCATGGTCGATCACAGCACTGCATGTTATTGCTATAGATTTGATGCACGCAAGCGTGCAAACTAGTATGCAAACAGCTCCGGAAAGCATGTATTTTGCTTTTATCTGATGCACGCACTTCTGAATCAATTTCTTTGGCAATGCGAGAAGACAGAAGAGGGATGGGTAAAAGTGCAAGCAAATGAATCAGAAAAGTTTTGGGAACTGAGTTTAAAGAACAAGTTTTGATGGGGGGTGTTTAAAGGAGGAGTTCTTTGAAGGGATGGAAGACGTGCGGGATGCACCTCTGCACAACTAAAGTCTTTCTGATTAAAAGGGTAGCCTTTTTTCAATGAAAGAACTGAAGGGTTTTGAAGGTTCTGCCCTGCATCCCCTCTGTCTCTTTTCTCTCTCTTTTGATTGTCCAACCTGTTGTGAGGCCGCGATTGATCAGTTGTATCAGGGTGATCGAAGTCACGTCTATTTTCGTCGCTGGTAGTCAGAGGATGGAACAAATCGACAAACTAGGTTAGATCCGCCTCTCATATATGGGGACGCAGCATGCATGAAAAAACCTTCAATCATCACTTCTGAATCAATGATTTTAAATGATTTAACACCCGCGTATCGGGGCACTTCAGGAATTGGTCAGTACTTTTCCGACCCAAGGGGACAGCTCTTTCCAGGGCCTTTTTTTAGCTTCGGATAGCTCTGGATTCCGAAAGCGAAGTAGGGGGCACTTACAAAACAGAAATATCCCAGCCCACATGCATGTAGTTAGTGTCTTTCGCCATGCTAGAATTTGCACCTATTTGCCCTATATGCGTGCGTCAGATGCCCCGGATTTTTTCCACGCGGGGGGGNGGGGGGGGGGGGGTCGGCACTACCAATGGCCGGCGTGCGTCAATCGGGCAGTTCTCATTTTTCTTACTTTCTGGGGCCGTTTGCAAGCTTGCTTGCGTCAGATGACCAATTAAGCAATGCCATACATGGCCTTTCATAAGTGCCCTCTGCTTCGCTTTCCGGGGCATAGATCGACATCTGCATGCATATGCCGTGTGGAACATTCCTTTTTCAAGGAGCGCTTGCCCAAAAAAACGTAGGCATCTGCCATGTGGAACATTCATTTTTTAAGGAACGTTTAGCCCAAAAAACGTAGGCATCTTCCATGTGGGACATACCTCTTTCAAAAAGCGTTTGGCCCCAAAAATGCAGGCATCTGCCGTGTGGAACATTCCTTTTTTAAGGAGCGTTTGGCCCAAAAAACGCAGGCATCTTCCGTGTGGAACATACCTCTTTCAAGGAGCGTTTGGCCCTGGAGGTGTAGTCCGGTTGCTGCTCGAGAGGGGCGCAGACGTGAATGCTCTTACAGAGAAATGCACCCTCTTGCAGCCTAGTTCATATCTAGGGGATTCACAAGAGCTGGACCAGTGGGTACAGTGCTTTACTCATTTCACGCCTTTGTCCCTTGTCGTAGTTTGCGGGACTCCCGCAACCACGGGGGTATTGCTTGAAGCAGGAGTTTGCCCTATGGAGGGAACTGTAACACAAAACAGGGCGCAAATTAGAAAGGCTTTTCAAAGCGTCGCCGCTTAAAGGCTGGACGAGTCTGATGAGTCGGACTGCAAACAGTGGAAAATCGTCCTAAAAATTTTTATGAAGAAACTAGAAAGGTAAAAATGAAAACTTTAGTAAAAGTTAATTCAGGCTGTAGATACTCAGTCTGTACTTTACCTTCTATTTATATATATATAGTCATATAATACTGCAGGCAGTCACGGGCACTGGCCGGCAGCAGTGCAGTGTTGGTTGAAAGTTAAAACCGAAATACCATCAATTTGTTCTAGCAATTTGTTAGTCAACTTTTGAATTTCGTATTTTAAAGTATCACTATAATATTTTTTAATTTTTTTTTAACACTTCAAGATCTTAGGTGAATTATAAAGCAGCGCTAGAGTTGTTAAATATTATATATCTGCAGGCGACAAATGTTAGTGTCGATACTTAAACTTGGAATAACACTAACCATGACTATCAATAACATTTAATTATGTTTTTGTACAGTGTGGAATCCATGACTAACAGAACGATGGCATGATGTATTTAAATTAGATTCACAGATTGAATTATCTTGCAAAAAAAAATCTATACCCCGGGTCCCGGATTTAACTCTGCTTTTAAAAAAATACTGTTCAAAACTATTTAAAACTAAACAAACAACTAGACAAACAAATTAAATGTTTATAATGAATGGATCAATATAAGTGAACTAACTAATCCAATACAACTCGCATAGTAATTCCTTCGAAATCATATTAACAAGAACTGTAGAGCTAGTAAACAGGTTAAGACAACCTGGTTCACGTTTGATGTCTTGACACATCTCTGTCCATCGCCGTAACGAGAATTGAAAAACGAAACATATAGCTTTCATACTAGCTTAGGAATTGTATTCTTTGTGCTGTCGACGGTGCTTAATCCGTGGCTTAATCTGGCCTTCTCATATTTGTCTTCTGCGGCTTTCTCCAATTCAAATGTTAGGCCGTCTGTCCTTTCTGGACCTTCTAAACCGAAACATTGAACCCCGGCGTTACCCCGCATACATCGCCCCCCCTGCTCAAGTTCCTGACTGACACGGCAACCATCCACCCTTCATTGAATGGACGTTTCCAGGCAGCGAGTCGCTTGAAGAAATGCAAAAACCATCATCTAGGTGCACTACGCGCATCAATCGAGCACCAAGGCCTTCCTTTCTGGCCCCCGCCAGACATGCACGTCTCTTCTCTCGGTTTTCTGCACTCTGCTTGAGGCACATGCAGGATGAGAACACCAGAGAAACCCCCAAGGCCGTTGCACGAACATCGATACGTACAAAATATGAATCTTGCTGGTCCAGGATGAGTCAAGGCCTCCCTTTCCTCATGCACCTGTGGCATCACACAATTAAAAATGTTTCACCTACTTCCAGCAACATTCCTCCCTTCATTCTTTCTCGGAACGTTCAATCTTTATTCAATTCTTTCGAGCTAGGCACAACCAATGCAACACTCATCGGAATTCCAAATCAATTGGACTCTCGATCTGATCCAGGAAGAGGCAAGTACTCCTCTTTTTCTCTCCACAATGAAGACAGATCCCCTTTACATGTCACAGCTTTGCAATGACCCTCTGTACTCCATCTGTTTCTGAAAAGAGCTCACACACGCAACAGAACGCCTTACCTCTCAAATCTAATCTGCCCATACGCATGCACTTTTCTCTCTCTACGCATGTCTCGTGTTCTCTCCCTCCTTCCTTACAAGTCTTTCTGAATTTTCCCCTTCCTCTTCCGAGCAATCTGCTGAGCCTCTCCCATCAGAGCTGTCCTCGACACCGCAGCGCTGCGGAGAATCTCAGCGAACCGCCGTCCCCACAACACAGAGGACTGGAGAGAGGAGACACCTGGAAAGGCAGCAAGAACAAAAAGACAGAAAAAGAGGACACCCGCTACTGCCTGATGAAATGCGCTTGCAATCTCTGCGGTTGCTGCGCTCAGTGCGGACCCGGGCAGCACATGCACTGCCGTCTCCTCGACCCACCACGCCTGGAACGCACCGCAGAGGAGCGTGAGCACTGTAGCTGTCACCCACCGTCCCGCCCCAGGCGAGTCTGAAGGTGCTGCCACTGAGGTGACCACAGGAAGGGCTATCAGTGAGCAGAAGAGGAGGAACGCACAGAGCTGGAAGAGAATCTTGACACCCCTGGTGCCCCCCAGACAACCAACAGCCCCCTGCCCGCTCGACATAAAGCTGACGGCACCCCTTCTCCAAGCCCGCAAGCACAGAGTTGCGAGTCCCAAAAGAGCAAAGAAACAGGACACGCCGAGGGCGCCCAGTGCTGCAGCCACCGACCTCCCTTGCACTTCCCTGCAAAAACAATCAAGGGGATCAAAGTGATGAGTAAACGACGACAGGCGCACGAGAAGCCTCGCAACGAACAGACAAGAAGATGGATCACGGACGAGAGGGAGGGAATGTGAGGACGCAAGGACATTCGTTGACTGATGTTCCGTTTCACAATGAATTGATTTTGTCCCAAACTGAACATTTCAACGTCAACCAGACTTTTTTTCCACGCTTTTGAAAAGCGTCCAGAAACTCCTCTAAAACGAGAAAGTAAGCCCTCAAAAAAAGAGACAAAGAGGAGAGAAAAGACGCTGAAACAGACAGACAGACAGACAGACAGACAGACAGGCAGACAGACAGACAGACAGACAGACAGACTATATGTTTCTTCTTCTCCCTTCTTTTCTTCATGGACACAATAGACAAAAAGAAAGAAAGCGACAGACAGGCAGACAGACAGACAGACAGACAGGCAGACAGACAGACAGACAGACAGACCCAAGGAATGCATCTGCAGCAAGTCCAGCCAGGGCAACGATCACAATCCAGTACCGCAGGAGACGGACGAATGCGAACACGCAATTGCCCCAGCTTGCACGCTGACGTGCTGCCGCCTCCCGCGTCCACCAATCCCTCCAGCTGAGGGCCTCTCCCCTGCCCCCCTTCGGCAATCGTGAGAGAGTACCGGCACCCGTCCACCGTCTCCACTCTCTCCAGTCTGCCCGCAAAGCCTGCCAGTCTAGCCCCAGAGGGTTGAAGATGAAGGGCGCGAACAGAAGCGCCACCGCCATCAGCCACAGAGGAGCAGTCAGACCGAGCGTAGCTCCAAGGGCGGGACCTCCCCTTCGCTGCAGAAACAACATCCACATGTCCATGCCTCCTTACACCTATCCATCGATTCATGTCAATGAACAAACTATGTATGATTGCCTATTCACTGCCTGCCTTCATGATGCGCAATTCCAAGGGAATGGCGGTGTTTAGAGCCACCTTTTCCTTTTCCAACAATCAACGAAAGCGAACACGGGCAAGGAATCCCCACTGCGTCACTTTGATCGAGGGAATTTTTCTTTCTTTTTGTCCCCCGCTTTCTCCACTTGATCGGTGGGTGAGTGATTCAGCGAGTGATTGAGCCGACGTACCGCTGCAAGGGTGCAGACGAGAGCGAGCAAAACGGTCATCTCAACTCCCAGCTGCGTGTGAGAGAACCAAAAGAGCTGGAAGGACTTCACAAACGGTGTGTGAGAGAGAACGATGCCCCTCCCTGTCGCCTCATAGGCCGCTCCTCCTGTCATCAAACAGCTGTCAAAGGCAGACGCACGAGTAACCACTGCAGCCAGAGAAGAAGAAAGAGACAAGGATAAGGGAAAATAGGAAAATACAACGAGAGCTGTGGAATGGAAAGATGAATGTTGACTTTCTCAGCACAGCCAAAAGAGTGGTTGACGGTTTTTTCTCGTGCACTCTCTTTCCCTCAAATGACCCTATTTTCCTGTTTAAATTTTCCCCTCTTGACTTGACCTGACTTGGCCTCCGATTGACTGACTGGAGAAGTTGAAGAACAGAGCCCCCCCCCTGAGGAGCAGACCCAGAGTCTGCCAGAGACCCGCGAGCAGACTGCCGGACTCGGAGGCCCTCATCAGAAGAACAGGAAGGGCAGGGAGGTAGGCCATCAGAACGATCAAAAGAAGGTTCGACCCCGAGGAGGAACTCAGAGAGGAACATTCTGCATTCACAGAGAGAGAGCCAGGCAGGCAGTCAAGAAAAAGAAACAGAAAGTGAATAACGGAATTTGCACTATCGATACATGTGGAAGACTGAAGAGAAGACGGAGAGAGACGAGATGAAGGACCGATTCCAAGCAAGGAGCACGCTCGAACCACAGGACGAGAAGGACATGCAGACATGAAGAGATCACAAAAGAGACAGAAAAGCGATCGATCACATTGTACCGACCTGAAGTCACTGCCAAGACCTGGACGTACAGGAGCAGCAGAGCAGTGGCAACCAGCACTACAGCATACACAAACGACCCCACAGAGGTGTAGAAGAGGGAAAGAGATCGGAAGAAGTCACACCTGCAATTAGTCAATGGAGAGATTTACATTACTCCTCTGCACATGCAAGGACCAAACGCAGAGTCTACTTGTAATTAAAGAACGACGCGCAAAAAACATTCAGTAGTAATCAAAGAACAGCGACACAAATTTCACTCTTCACACATTGTGACCGTCACTTAGAGCACCTTAATTCTCCCTACTTACCCGTTTGCCAGTCTGTAGACGTCCCTTGAGATGATTTGCTCAGCGTTACCCCTGGAGATTTTCTTCTCGAAAGTCGAGATCTGCTCCAGACTGTAGTCGCGCCCCTTTCCCATCTGCACGTATCACAACACACCACCAGACTTTCAACCACCCGCACGCATCCAGGATCCTTTTTTTGAGGAGAAACACAATTGAAGAAACTGCATCCAGGAAATAATGCGAAGGAAAGGCGCATCAGATGATATGTACTGACCATGAAATAGTCCACGTGTCTGCTGCAGTACCCTCTCTGCGTCATGTTGAAACCCGCAAAGATGTCCTCCGAGAGATTTACCCCAAGAGATCCCTTTGACATGCCTCCTTGAGTCATGGCGACGTGCCTGCATGCATGATCGAGCGTGTGTGCGGCAAAAAAATAGTCAGGCA
Source organism: Chromera velia (assembly GCA_018398765.1). Taxonomy (NCBI): domain Eukaryota; family Chromeraceae; genus Chromera; species Chromera velia. The sequence continues at coordinate 71,062 of JAHBMJ010003590.1, read as the reverse complement.
CACTCCGCAAAGACAGACTGTCTAACACTGTTTCTTCGGGTAAGAGAGGAAGGAATGCGCTGTGTTCCCAAAATAGAGTTTCCTTAATTCTCCCTCACCAATCTGAAGAGAAAAGGCGGGACAAGAGAAACCTCTCGTCGCGGAGAAGCTGGCAGGAGAGGGAGACAGCAGAAGCAGAGAGTTCATCCATCAAGGTCCCCATCAGAGCAACCCAAATACTGAACACCTCTCTTCTCTTCCCCTCTTCTCTTCTCTCGTCTTCTCTCCTCTTCTGCGGGACTTGTCCAAAACTCCACTTCACCCCCAATCCACCCACCCACCCAACCACCTGACTGCATAGGTGCGTACTGCCCCACCTGTCGAAGAAGTCCGGGTGTCCGTAGTGCATTCTCACGTTGAGGAGACGGTCGAAGGCCCTCTGTGCAGAGGAGACAAAGGCCGTCTCCTGGAGCGCCATGTTGAGGGCCAGCACAGAGACCTTGTGCGTGAAGATGTACTCAGGAAAACCTGAAAAAAGACATCGAGAGTCAGTCATACGTGAAAAAGGGGCAGCCATGCAGCAGACGCGAGAGACTCACTGTGCGACCAACGCAGAACGGCACTCCAAAATGGAATTAGAAGACGCGGACTTCCCATGCAGGTACTACCGAAGCTTGCGGGGAGGGAGGGAAGCATTGGGAGGGAGGATTTGACGACGGAGGGAGAAGACCTGTTCAGAGTCTATTTTTTTCTGTGGCTTTCTATACTGAGGAGCCAGTTGAGCAGTTTGAAGGACAGACAGACTGACCGACGATGGCAACGTCCGACCGGGGGAAGATGGGGACCTCTCTTCGGCGACTGCAGGCAGCCAGGCAGCCCCGGTGTGCCTCAGAGGGCACAACTGCAGCCGTTTCTTCACCCCCCCTCCCGGTCGACCTCTCTGCCCTTCTGCGCATCCACTCAGGGATGAATTCAGAGAGGATGCAGGGGAGCAAAAGGCCCTGCTCGATGTATCCCTCCATATTCATGTCGCAGGCCTGCAACACGTCTCCTCGTGCAAAGGGTGTTGCTGCATTTTGGTTCTCGGGTTTTCCCTCTCCGATGATCGGGAACGTTCCTCCGATTGTCGACAGCGGGATTTGGTGTTCTATCGTTGGGGTGTCTGTCTGCCAGTCCCACCGAATCAGCACAGACCTCACCTTTAGACCCCCTCCTGTCCTGTCCTTCTCGATAGATGCCATCCGCAGCTCGGGGTACTCTCGCAGAAGGCGCACGCACCCTTTTGCACGAAGGAATGCGCCCCTGTCGCTCTTCTCGGTGTGCTGAATATCCTCACAGAGCTTCTGAGCAGCGACGATGAATCGGAATTTGGAAGCCGCCAGCCTCTGCAGGGAGGGAGGGAGGAAACAGGGGAAGGGTCAGTCAACGTCCATTTATGCGCGTTCAGACCCTATCAAACCTGCTGAATTTTTTTCCTGCGCCAAACATCCGGATCACCAGAAAAATATCTGGGAAACACAAAGGAACAAAACTGCGGCAAGAAGAAAGCTGGGAACGAAAAGAAACAGACACAGGAACCAACCAACGAACCTTTGACTCGACATCCGTCTGCCATGCTTCGATTTCGCTTTCCGGGGCCAACATCATCCCTCTGCACAGTTTCTTGGCAAGAGGAGGCTCGAGGTCGACGTCCGCGTCCCACAGGCCTCCGTGCGTGCGTTCACCCCTGAGGGCATCCCCATCCCCTGACGAATCACCCCCGACACCTTCCATCCACGCAAGCAGTTCCAGAGCCTGGAGGTGCCTCATCACTCCCCTCACCGTTCTCTCCAGCGTCTGCTGCCTCATGCCAATCCACACAGAGAGCTCCCTCTCGAAAGACCCCACGAGGCCGTCCATTAAGGTCTCCACCTCCTGAGACTCTGCTGCCGTCTCCTCTAGTCCCCCACATCCAGCCGTCATGGTGCTGCACGCACGTACAGCATTCAAGTTAATTTAATTAGCAAGAGAGAGAGCAAGACTAATCCACGAAGACAGAAAGACTGTAGAAAAAAGAGCTAGGGAAAGAGAGAGAAAAAAAAACGAAAGACAAGAGGCTGGGACTACAGAGGCGTCGCAACTCTTCAGTCCACGGACTAAAAATGCACGAACGTCGAGGTAGGTAAACAAAATACTGCCAGACAGAGGAGCAGCTGACTGACGCTGGGTGGTTCCCCGGAAGCTCTCCATGAGAGGGGAAGGGAAGCACTGGACTTGGAGGGGGGGGCGTTGAGGTTGTCGAAGCCGTTCCTTGATGGCCACTCGCTGCGCTTACAGCTGCTCTCGTGGCCGCACGTCCCCAGAACCTCTGGACCAGGGAGGAGAAGCCGCGGCGCGCCGATGGCTGAGCGCGTGCAGATGGCAAAGCAGAGTTGCCCTGTTGGCGTGTCTCGTGCTGTTGATTGGGACGTGCCGAGGTTTCCGTCTGCTGCTGTGCGGAGATTTTGGGCAGAGTAAATCTTTTGCCCTCCGATTTGTCTGCAGACCACTTGTCGGCCGCGAGAGCGCACAGCTCTGTATCTGAGAAAGCTGTTGGAGGGAAGAAAGGAGCGAGGCTCCTCCTTGAAAGGTCCTGAAGAAAGGGTTTCAGGTGGACTGCGTTGAATCTCTCGAGGAAGTTTTTGTACTCGAGAGGAAACGCCTGCTTGATCAGACCGAACTTGCTCACTCCACCGTCCGAAGAGGTGACCAGATAGTCCTGCAGAATCAAAGACTTTTTAGCGTACTTACTGCATCCCAATTATCCAATAACTATCATCGAATTCACATCCCTGCTGCGTTCAAATAGTGTCCTGCACACATAGCCGTCTGCCAGATGGATCTCAAGAGTGAGTTCAGCACGCTGATTGGAAAAGAGACGTCAGACAGATGGGAGACGGGACCGTCACGCAGGGACGGCAAGACTTAAGGGCACGGAATCGAAACACCCAACCTGCCTGCAGGAATCGAGAGGAAAGAAAGTAAAGAGACAGACCTGGAGATCGGCTGAGCACTCCTCTGCGTAGTAGGGTGTGATGGTGGTGACACTCCGGATTCCCTTCACGGAGGTAAGTGGAGGTCTCTCGGGGTTCATCAGAGACGCCTGGAACGCCCGGAGACGGCGAATCGCCTCAGAGGATCGAAACGGTGCGTCGTCTTGTGTCTCCCTGTCAGGCCCCGAAAGGCTTGTGTCCTCCTCTTCCCTCTGTATCCCCTCCTGCCTCTCCTCCCACGCAGAGACAACTGCCGAAAGGAGAGAGTGGACTCTCGCAAAGACATCAGACTCATAGGCAGAAAGAGGAATGCGTCGGCTGTCTGCCTTGGGGGAGTGGGTGCTATCTGAGGGTGTCAGGAGGTGTGCGAATGTCTTGAGGAGGGAGAGCAGTGGAGGGTCCTTGGCTGGATCCACGGGGGCCCTCAGTTGCTTCCCGACTGTGGCCCTCAGTGCCTGCATGCATTAAAGTGACGCAGAGGACGAATTCATACTTTGAGATAATCGTAGTAGCAAAGACACGGCCCTCATCGTAGTAGCCAGACATACCCACACCAAGATCGAAAGAAAGAAAGCATGGAGGCCGATAAAGCACACAGAAGGTCACCAACCAACCCACCTTGATAAGTTCATTGACCGCTTTGTTCGCTTTCACAGTACCGTGCTGCCCCTCCTGTGTGCCCCTTCGGAGACCCCCCACTGTTGTTCCACCGCTTTCCGAGTCGCCATCACTCGAGGTGCCACCCCCTGATCCCCGTCTTCCCTCAACGGAAAGTCGAGAGAGGGCACCACAGGCGTCACGCAGCCTGCAAAAGAAACAAAAAAGAGAAAGAGAACGCTCACGAAGGCAGAACGAGGCAAAAGGAGAATAAAACTTCGACGCCGCTACTAGACTACCAACTACAAGACTTACTTATCATCTAATTGCAGAGGTCGGCAGAGCAATAGAATCGCAAAACTCTTGAGTAGACGGATTTTCTGAAGGACCAATTCGCCTTTCTTCTCTCTGCCTGCCTCCCTGCCTGCCTGCCTGCCTGCCTGCCTGCCTATGTACCAAAACCCTCTCAGCGTCTTTTAACTTTGGACTGACGCAAGCAGAAGCTTCGGAAGGAGATCCACAGAGAGGAAGCCAAGGGCCCAGACGCCCCCCCCGTTCTGGCGTGACCTTCTTCCTCCACTCGTCACAATCTGAGGAGAAGAAGGGTCGAACACCTGCACCAGACAGAGAGAATCGCGGGACACTTTACAATATTTCTTCAGTGTAAATTTGAGGGCTTCAATCACAATTCTTCACAGGTGCCTTCATTTCCAATCGCGAGACAAAACAAAGCAACGAAACGGGAAGCATGGGAAAAGAGCACAATGTGTCTCCCCCCGCTCCACTGACCGATCGAAAGAGGGAGTACAGGCACTCTGCCAGTTCCCTGCCCCCTCCAGACACTCTCGATGTCAGCAGAAGCAGCAAGGCCTCTGCAGCCTCTGTCAGCCCCTCTTCTATCAGGACGCCCTGCAGAGTCTCCACTGAAGAGCTGTGAAGGGACGAAGAGAGGGGGAAATCACCCCTGACACCACTGCACATCTCTCGGAGCAATCCCATCCACTCCTGTTGAAGAACTTCCCTTGCCTTTCTTCCTGCAACCACTTCTTGTGCCGGTGCATTTCTTCGCGAAATCACGGCAAGAGACTGTCCATGATCGAGAACTCCAGACCATCCAGCGAGGACATCTGCCACCCGTTGTTGATGCACGGTGAGACGCCTGAAGAGCGACAAGAGAGGCCGGACGAACACAAAGGCAGGGGCGCGCACGTGCCAATTTGTTTGAAGAAGGCGGAGCCCGCTGGCTGTTCTGTCTGTAGAGGCATCACGGACTGCTTCCACTGTCACTGTGTCTGCCCATGACACACACATAGGGGCACGAGGTGGTGTCATCTTCACAAACAGCGCTGCCTCGAGTTCATCGGAAGAGATCAAGTCCTCCTCCCTCCAAGCGGACACAATGCGATTGAACAGAAAAGCAAATTTGAGGGCTTCGTCCAGAGCGACACTCACACCGGCTGTCTGATCATGATCTTCGATACGCCTGGTTCTGTCTCTTCTCTTCTTATGTGGAAGGACCGCGGATAGCATCGGGAATGCCGCACAGTTATATGCCTCCTGACTCCCTCTCAGTCTGGCCCCTTTTTCCTTCTTGAAGAAGAAGAAGGAGAGGAAGGGGACCTGCGCAAGCGTCCCCCTCAGACCTGACTTGGCACCTCCCCTCAGTCTCTTTCCTTGGAGGAAGGAGAGAAGGGCGACAACCACATTGAAGAGAACGTGCGAGAGGAGACAGAAGAACAGAAAACTGATCAACACTCCGGATGCAATCAGGAGAGCACCCTCCACTCGAAGCCTCTGAACGAATGACAACGTCCCGCCCAACCGAAGAGCGGCCTCTGGGTCCGTCGCACCGCACCTCCCTGAGACTCGCTCCATCTCTCTTACAAGAGGGAGTAGAATTAGGAAAAGAGAAAACGCACTGTGCAGGAGAAAGATGGAGCACCAGACCAAAACGGTCGTCCCGTAACGCCGTCTGTTGCGCAGAAGTGCGGGTGTACCGATGAATTCGGTATTTCCCCAAAGCCACGAACCAGCAGCACTGCTTTCCGGGGCCAGCACTCTGCGCACTCCGGGCCACTCCGCCACAATGTGCACGAGCACCAGTCTCCACACAAACGGGAGGAGCAGGAAAACCGACAGATAGCCGAGATACAAAAGCCACAAGATCTCCTGGCTCAGTCTCGACGTCAGCAGATGTTCTTCGGATGGCTGTACAAGCAGAGACGCCAGCACACACAGAGAGAGTTGGAACAAACTCGCTGCCCAAGGCACTAACCCGGAAGTTCTCGGGGTGGAGGTCAGACGGGGCACCAGTCGGAGCAGTTCCCTGAGTCCTCTCAGCCAGATGAGAGAGAAAAGGGTGACCAGTAGAGCTGTCTGAACGAAGGAGTCCGTCCTTGCAGAGTCGGGAAGGGAGCCTTTGAGAGCAGAGTCGACCTCTCGGGCGATAAAGAAGAGGATAGAGAAGGCAGCAGCGTGAAATTCGACGACGTTGAACCAACACAGCAGCGCCTGGAGGTAATTTCTGAACTCCACAAATCTGCACTCACTCAGGAAGATTGGAACAGAGAGGGTCTTGCACAAGAAAGAGCGACTGTCCGACTCTCTTTCTCTCTCTTGCTCTGTCTCTGCCTCTGCCTGTTTCTCTCTCTCTCTCTTTCTCTTGTCTCTTTGTCTCTCTCTTTGTCTCTCTCTCTCTCTCTCTCACACACACACAGACACTGATACTGGAAGAGATAAAGAGAGAAATAAACAGACAGCCAGCCAGCCAGACAGACAGACAGGCAGGCAGGCAGGCAGGCAGGCAGGCAGGCAGACAAAAGTCAGGAAAATGCAAAGGAAAGAAATGTGCAGTACCTATTTTTCGCCCCATCCACGCCTTTCCTCTCTGACTTCACTTTAACTCAGTCCGACTCCCTTCCCCCATGCTCCTCCCTCCCTAGAGTCCGGACTCACCTCTTGTTCCTGCGGACTCCACAGCAGCCCCCACACTTGAATCTCACTCCAACTCCTGTTGTCTTCTTGTGGGCTTCCTTCAGTACAGAGGCAAAGCCACCCACAGCAACTCCACTCCCCTTACTGCCAGCCTGGCCCACAAGAAGGGAGCCAGAGGGTAGGAATCCTCTGAGGACGACATCCCGTCTCCATGCGAGCTCATTGACGTCGTCGTAGTTCAGTCTGCCTCTGTGGTCTGCATGAGGCAGGTCTCTCTGTTCTCTGCACGGAAGAAAGGAACGATCACAAGGAGGAAAACTAATGACTGACTGTGCCCACTGTGCATCGGTGCAGACCGATCTCGAGTGAGGTGATGGCAACTTCGTTCAGCTTAGTTCCTGCACACGAAGACTGAGTACCTTTGCAACACAGAGGTGAAAGCTCCAGAAAATCTCATAGCGAGTCAGACAGGCAGGGAAATCCTTGCACGTGTGAACAGAGAAACGGGGCGGAGGGGAAGGAGGTAATCCTGTAGGGTGCGAGCCGGTGACAGTGAATGCATAAGGCAGATAGAGAGAAAGATTGATTCTTACAGAGGCCACACAGATTCATCTTTCCGAAGAATTCAGACAGAGGCCACTCACTCGTAGAGGATCTTCAAGATCGGTTCGACCCGTGCAGAGAAGGGAACGCCGTCAGAAAGATGGACAGAACAACCTTGGTGTCCTCCGGCTCCTCTCTCCTCCTTGTGCCAGGAGAGCATTAAGTCGTGGAAAATCCTGAAGGAATGCACAGAACAGAAGGCTGACTTAGATGGATAAGAAGGGCGCAACAAGAGAAGAAAAATGCCGGGAAAAGAAAAGAAAAGAGCGGAAAAGGACCGGAGAGAAACGCAGCTGCAAAGATAACCTCGAGTCACCGACAAGGCTTCAAGGTCAAACAGGCAGACGGGATACCCTGGTATTTGCAGATTTCAAGACTGACAGTGCGAGCACTTCAGGGCAGAAGCGCAGATTTCCTGCAGCCCCCCAGATGAGTTTGAAGAGAACAGATGCCCTCAGGGCCTCTCGTGTCTCCGGGCTTTTTTCCTCGAAGAGAGGGACGAAGTAGCCGAACGCCTCTCTCTCTCGGCCACTGAAGACAAACCGCGCCCAACGCCTGAAGTTCCAGAAAAGATCATCAAAGATCGAAAGGACGGCTTCCCGTCTCATGTCTGGTGTCTCTCCCGAATGCCCTCCGTCTCCGTCTACGCCTTCCCGTCTCTCTCGGTCTGTAATCTCTCGAATTCGACCACAGAGACCGGAGACATAGTCCTCCTTTGCGTTCCTCACGATGGAAACCTGCACTCACAATTCACGTTTCTATATACACTCCACTGACATGAAAAGTGCCTACCACTTCTTCGTGCTATTGTTCAGAAAGAGGAAGAAAGATTCTCTTGTTCCGTTGCTCAACGCACCTCAAAGAGGAAACGGGCCTCACAGACGTCGAAAAGGCGGTCGACTTCTTGCCAGAGCGCCCCACGAGAAGCCATGACGTCACCCCTATCGGCTACACCCACGACAGAAGCGCTCATCACCGACAAATCCAATCCGAACGAGAGATAGCAGGATGTAGTGAGATGCCAGCAACAGCAATAGGAGGAGACAGCTAAAATGTGAGGTGTGAAAGACCAGGTACAATCAATGCCAAGCGTTCACGGAATGAAAATCAGCAAGCAGGAAAAATGTACTCAGCGTAGTAGGAAGTCCAGTGGTCTTCTTTGCGGAGTGAGCGTGAAGCGTGAGATGACGGACAAGCACAGGAGATGAGTGCATGACAAGAAGACTGATCGAGCTTGTACGAGCTCACATCGTGACACACACCTCTTGCGCGCGCATGCACTGCCCTCCGAGGAATTTGCGCGCGTGGCGAACCGCTCCAGGTTGCACTCGCGCGACCGTCGGATCAATGCAATTGAAGAGGTTTTCATGTTGGAGCGTGGATTGCCAGACTGATTCACTTGATAATATCCAAAGGATCATGCAGGCCGCGCGGCCGGGGTCGACCTTCGGCCCAGCTGTATATATATGGACCCATACATGCAGGCCGCGGGAGCCAGGGACCGAACGAAGCGTGCCAGCATTCTTGAGAACATACAGTTGGTAAAGAAAACAAGAAAAAATTGGTCAAATGTATAGTTTATAGTTTAGTCGGGGTGCGCCCAAAATAATCTTTGGGAAGTATGGCTCCGCAGCGCGCAAACCGCGCGAATTGGGGGCAATTAATTATGAATCTTCTCAATTGGATTGCGTTACAAAATTCTTTTATCCAGCCAATGCATGCTGCCATTCGACGATGAAATTGAGACTTTGCCTGTATGTAGTTCTTTTACACACGCTTTTCCCCAAGGCAAACATGTCTTCATGAGACAGTGAGTATCTGCAACATCCGAAGTATGCGGGAATTGAGCAGGTGTTGCTCACGTAATAACATAGTTCTACGTCTAGGCACACAAACACCACGACTCAAATGAATCTGTACTGAACTTTCCAGCAGCAGAATGAAGGACGCAGTGAAGATACAGGAGGGCCCTGAGAGGGGTGCTCCGGTCTCTCCCTCCTCCCATGAGCGCGGAGGAGCCCGGGGGGAGCGGAAGGGGAGCGGATTCAGCTGGAGACGGCGAAGCAGTGAAAAGGGAATGTACGTGTCGGAAGCAAAGACCGCCAACTTCTGGGGAGGTGGGTCCAGTCCCACTTATGCTGATGCACGTGTGAAAGCACACAGAGGGAGATCCTGTGCAGCAGAACCTCTCCCGTGAGTGTGGATATCCATGTGCATGCATTTCCTGGATGTCCCTCTCTTTCCGATGTGTACACCTGAATATATGCATGCATAAAGGCCAGGTTTCAAGTATGTTTCCATACAAGAATGCATGCTTATTCTCCTCCCTCTCTCCTTGTGTGCATGTGTGTGTGTGTGTGTGCGTATATGTGTGTGTGCGTGCGTGTGCGTGTGCGTGCGTGCGTGTGCGTGTGCGTGTGTGAATGTGTGTGTGTGTGTGTGTGTGTGTGTGTGCGTGTGTTTGTGTGTGTGCGTGCGTGTGCGTGCGTGTGCGTGCGTGTGCGTGCGTGTGCGTGTGCGTGTGTGAATGTGTGTGTGGGTGTGTGTGTGGGTGTGTGTGTGAGTGAGTGAGTGAGTGAGTGACTGAGTGGGTGAGTGAGTGAGTGTGTGCGTTTTTCTGTGTGCAAGCATGTGAGAGAGGCAGCATGCATGTGTTCGTGTGTGCTATGCGTACCTGCGTCCTGTGCTGCGTTTTGGTGTGTGGGCGCCTACCAGTACGTGAGAAGTTAGGCACAAACTTGGTTGGTCCGCCGTCCTGTCTGCAGGACTACGCCTAACCTTTTCCTACGCGTCTGCCCAGGTGTCGCGGAACCCCCAGGCGTTCCGCATTGGCGTCTTCACTGTTTTTCTGGTCGTCTTTTTCGGCGTCGTGTTACAGAACGCCGTGCAGACGTCTCCGATCATTTTCCTTCGAGTCGCAGAAGACGACATCGGAGAGGCTGATCTTCTATATCTCCCCCAACTCTCCTCTGCCTATCCAATCGCACCAACCAGCAACTTCAGTCAAAAAGACGAGTATGACTTCAGGGCAGGGTTCTACCCCGCCTCGTTGGCGCTGTCCAGCAGCATCCCCGACGACTCCTCTACAGGCGCCTCCTCGTTCTCCATCGATACCTTCGAGACCTCCACACTCTCTGCGCTCCTCAATGAGACCTTCTTTGCAGAGAGAACAGCAGACAGTCCAGACATCAAGGCCACTTTCCCCAGGTTTGTGAAATGATCACTTTCAGTCGAAAAAGTCAAAAACCAGAGTGCGAATTGTCATTTGTAGCATTGTTTCAGGAAGAAAAATTGGCCTCTTTTCCGACAGACGGCGCAGTCATGAGACAACTGTAAAACAAAAAGGTGCAAGGGGATATGTGCATTACATTTATACCTGCGCCGCTTTCAGTTTGGATATGATTCTCTTTTTTGCTCACACGTGTAGGCGCATACGTGCGAGCCTGCGTGTCCGTGTACGTGTGCGTGTGCGAGTGTGTTCGTGTGTATACACAAGTGCGTACATGCTCTTCCTGCCCCCCCCCCCCCNCCCCCTTCAGATGGATCTTCAGGGGAACTGCAACAAATCCCGACGACGAGTCCAAGAGCGCCACTACCCTAGTGCTCATAGCAGACACGGAGAAGGAAAGGAAGTATCGGTACGGAAGAAAATTCACTGAGAGGCCGCTGTCCGATCAGGAGTGCTACGTGTCGGGAACTATCGTTCGAGCTCTCGAGGTTTGCTGATTGATAGATAGATAGATTGATTGATTGATTGATTGATTGGTCGATTGGTTGATTGATTGATTGATTGCTTGATTGGTTGATTGGTTGATTGATTGATTGATTGATTGATTCATTCATTGTTTGCTTGCTTGCTTGATTGATTGATTGCCCTTCAAACCCTTGTGCGTGTTTCTGTTTTATGGTCCTTTCGGTCGAATAGCTTCGGGCAGGACACAACAGGTGAAGGGTTAGAGTAGTGTTCGCTTTTCCTTTTGTTGCAAGCTTACAGCTCATCTGTTGAAGAATCAGTGAGAGACGATGGAGCCAAGAGATCCCTGTCTCAATTGCGATCGGACTCTGTCTGATTTTCTTCACATGGATCACTTGAAAGTTGGATGCCGTGAGGAATTGAGACACGAAAACAAACAAACCTCTTCTGAAGGGATACCAGAGAGCGCTGGTCCCATCCATATGGCCGACTCTTGCTTTCCCCCCCTTCCCCTTCCCTCCCTCCAGGTCCCCCCCGACAGGGGAAGGGACCTGAAGATCACCTTGAACCTCGCGAGCTCTCTGGAGGCACTGGGCATTGACTCCACATTCCCCTCCACAGCAGACAGCTCGGCAATCTTGACAGCTCTAGGTCGGTCTGCAAGGTCGATATATGCGGTTCTTCGATTAGGTTGCACACAAATAAATGTCTTTTTCTTTCTTTTTGTCTTCCCCCCACGTACTCTGGCTGCATCGCTGCATCATGATCGGAGTCTCCAATGAGAAGAGAAGAGGAGGGAAGAAGTGCAGATCCATCTTTGAACTGCCACCACCGGCAAGAACGAGGCTGAAGCAACTTAAGAGCGAACCGCTGTCGTTCACTGGTTATCTGTCTCTGTCTGTCCGTTAAACGGAAGCGATCTCCATGTGGATGCGCACCGGCTGACTTCAAGACCTTTGCCCATTCATCAACATTGAACAGTGCCATAGAGATCCTCAGGTCTTCGTTCCCTTTTCGTACATAAGTTCACAGTACCACTTTCGTCGCCCCTCTGCCTGCCTGCAGGATTTGACACGTCTGGGGAGATTCCCCTCGATACAGGGGGGGTCCTCAGTACCCTCATCCCTTCAGACGCCAACTTCACTCTGGACATCAACGGGGCACAAACGGATGTCTCTGGAAGCGAGGTCGGTCAGAATTGATCTATCTCCACACATTGCAATTCAAATGGGCCTACTGTAGAAGAAGTGCACCCGCGAATGCCTCAGAGCTTTGAAAGCGCAGCCGCAGGTGCAAATGAGAGAGAGAAAAAAAGAAAAGAGCACTGACATCGCTCCGTGTAATGGCGTCACCTGAGAGCTTCAACAAAAACATAGAAAGAAAACAAAAACACCCAAAGAAAAACACAATTGAACAGCGGACCTTAAGTCTCCTGTCCGTGAAGAAAGAAAGGAAGGAAGGAAGAAAGAAAGACGAAGGAGAAAAAGAAAACGAAACACAGACTGTCTACATATCCCCGGAATGGATGGAATGAATGCTCCGATGCAGCTGGCAACTCTGGCAACGAACTCGACAGTTTCTGGATCGGACCTCACTGCCGCCTTCGACGCTAGCCTAGCCTCGTTCTTCCAGTGGAACTACACATACGTCAACCTAGCAGCCACAGATAACCCACAGGGAAAATGGACGAAGGCACTAGGGAACACAGTCCTCATCGACTCCAGGTACTACCTCAGGAGGACGGCAGAGGCAGTGGAGGACTCTGCCAACGCCGCGAGGACAAACGTGACAGAGACAGACCCTGCCCTGGGCGCTCTCATTCCGGCCTTCGATCTCTCGCCCATCACTACTGATCTCAATAACGGTTAGTCCCCAGTCCTTGGAGTCGTAGACTAAGTCAGGCCTCACGAGTCGATTCTTCCGATCCTCCCATGGGTCTATCTTCGTATTTTCTTGGTTTTCCGTTCCCTTCCCTGTCCTGTGCCTCCTTTCTTGATTGCAGCTGACCCAGACGACTTCGCTCTCATGGTTCTTGTGCTGGTGCGAGGAAGGACGGCGATCTACTTTGCGGCTCCCAAAGCCATGACTCAACAAATTTTGAGAAAGACAGACGCAGTCGCGAGGTCAGCAAGCTGCCATGCTAGCCTTCTGCCAGCCTTCTGCTTGCCTGCCTGCCTGCCTGCCTGCCTGCCGGAGTTCTTTTTCTCTTGCCCCTCGACGAGGTGTCTTCAGTCATCGTACCTCAAGAACAGACACCAGGCCGGACTGAGTGGTCCTCGTTCATCTCACGCTTCTTGCATTGTGCCCTCGATCTTCATTTGTTTGCTTTTCGGTTTCGATTGGCAGGTCTGATCTGAGGAACTTTAAGACTCTATCACTTCAAATGAACACCCTCCCCTCTTTCATGAACGCTGCAGAGACATCGGATGGACTACCTCCTTCTCTCTTCAGACGCCCATCCAGACGGTCGGTCGGTCAGGGGACAGGGAGACAGACAGAGAGGTCTCCTGTCAGAATTAAGTCTCTCTAGCTCTCTTTGTGTTGGATCGGTGGGAGCAAGGAGGCGAATGTTTCTTTTATTTTTTTTCAGTATTCAACACAGAGCTCATCTCTCTCTCTCTCTCTCTCTCTCTCTCTTTTCATGCACCTCAGAAAAAAGAGGGCTGCGTCAATGAGCTGACTGAGAGGAAAGTGAGAGACTCCTTCTTGAGCTCTCTTTGCCTTCTTTTTCTTGCAGGCTCTCGAGACAACTCAATTTGTGCGTCTCTTTCTGGACTCTATTTTTGGTGCCGTGGTTTTTGTGTTGACTCTCTTGAGCATCGTGCTCGTGTACAGCCTGATGCTGAACGACGTCGAGGAGAAGACTTACGAATTCGGCATGCTCAGAGCACTCGGTCAGTCGGAAGGTCTTTGCCTCTGTCTCTTTCTTCCTGCATGGACAATAGAGCTATCAATTGTCTGCCACACACAAACAATGATGCGCCTCTTGATTATCACTTCCCCCCACTTTCTATGGCTTTGCATACCCCTACTCGCTTTCTTTCTTATTAAGAAAAAGGACGTACCACAGATCCTTATACCCTCAGGACAATGAGATTGCTTGTGAGTGCGCGTGTGCAGGCATGCCCAAGTACACCCTTGTGAAGCTTCTGCTCATCCAGGCGTTGCTCTTTGCCATCCCCGGTCTGATTTTGGGTCTCCTCTGTGCCTGGCTTGTCTCGCTCTTCGTGACCTATTTCCTGGCCAGTTTTGCGGCAACGGAGTTTTCCTACGAGCTGCATCGGTCAGGGGAGGGAGGAAGGAGGACAGGAAGGGAGGCAGGAGAACCAAAAGTTTTGTGATCTAAAGGCTTCACGCAAAGCACAAAAACACAAACAGTCACAAGAGAACCAGAGAGGCTGACATCCCTCGAAACCAAAGAGAAGGATGAGAAGACAGATGGATCACAAGGGAAAGAGGGAGGGAGAGTCTGAGAGAAGATGGCAGGAGGCCGTGCAAGGACCATAATTTTGAAACGCTTCAGGTAATTTTGAATCGTTGTTTCAGGTGATGATTTTTTCCTTTTTTACTGTTCCGCACCTGTCCTCTTCATCTCCTTTGCTTGCCTTCCCTGCAGGTCTGCTGCTGTGCTCGGACTAGGACTGGGGCTCTTCATGCCGATTGCTGCAAACATTGTGCCCATCAGCAGGGCACTCTCCAAGACTCTGAGAGACGCTCTCGACATCTATCACGTCAGTCGGTTGCGTGCATAATTTTATTGGTGTGTGGTCTATCCAGATGACTCTGCAATAGGTCGCATCTCCTTCGAAGATCATGATATTTTCTTGCAGTGAGCGTTCGGTTGCCTTGTGTCTTTCACTTTTGCAAACATCCTGTATCTGTTCTGGCCTTTCAGCGTTCTTTGGCTTGTATGTATCAATGGTATTGTGGCTCCCTCTTTGCAAGCAGGCCGTGCAAGGAGAGATGAAGATGACGATGATCAAATTGGACTCCCTCGGCCTCTCTCCTGTCCAAATAATCATCGCCTGCCTTCTGGTGACGACTGGTATCGTCGTCTTTGTCGTTCTACCGGCGGCCTTCCGACTGAACGAGCTCGCTCTGTTCTTAGGGATCTTGAACGCGGTCTGTCAGTCGGTGTTGGGTCTTTCGAAAACCATCGACTCTTTTTTCGATCCGGGCCAGAATTTTCAGGGCGTCTGTGTTCTTTTATGTGTCGGTATAGGTGTATGTCCCCTCTTGCGCCTTCTTGAAGGTCCGATGTTGATATGAGGAGTCGATGCATTTTCCTGCATTCCTATGAGCAGCGCATTGCAAGGACTTCTCAGGACCCACTCCTTTTGCTTTTGTTCTGCGCCTGTGCGTGCAAGTGCAGGTCCTGATGGGACTCCTCCTGGGTCTGGTGCTCCTTGCTCAGGTCGCCCAGCCGTTCCTGCAGCAGGCTCTGCTGTGGGTGTTGATGCCCTGGAAGACTCCGGACTCGAACCTTCGGCCTCTAGTGGGGAAGAGCCTCGAGGTAGGTACGTCTGTTGGCTCGGCTAGAAGTGAACACGAATCGGAATAGATTGTCTTTCCTGGGTTCTCTTTCTACCTCTCTCTCCCTCTCTCTCTGTGTGTGTGTGTGTGTGTGTGTGTGAGAGAGAGAGAGAGAGAGAGAGAGAGAGAGAAAGTACGTTGACACATGGCGGATATGGTATCCGTGAGGGCATGCATCAAAGTTTATTTCCCTTCGACAAAGAAACTAGTGAATCATCCTCCTCTCCCTTCTTCTCTGCAAGAGATTTTGCCTGGTGCATTCTCTAATTGTATTCAGCGTGTGTGTCTGCACGAAGAGAATAGAGCTAGGAATCCTGTGTATACCCCCACCGCCCTTTTGCAGGGACACCGGGAGAGAAATCGAAAGACCGCGCTCATGTTCACGATTGCACTCGCCTTTCTCATCTTTGCTGGCGCCATGTTTGTCCTGCAAGGTCAGACAGAAAGCGAGTCAGACCGATCGCGTGATTATATTCTCGCCTTGGACGGCCTCTCAGAGAGTTCTAAGCAGAAGTACACACACCAAAAGAACATATTTTGCCTTGCTGGAGTACAGGGTGATTGGCAGTTTTCACTGCAGAAAGCAGGAGAAGAAGCGGAGCTGCATGTTGACGTTTGGCAACTCGAATAATTGAGGCACCCCACATATCGACAGGCGTTTGAATGGAGAGAGACCTCGGTGTAGTCGGTTGTCTCCTTTTTTCTTTGACCACACGATCTTCGTCCTTCCCCAATTCAGGAAACGCCCTCGTGGCCAACGTGAAGCTGTTCATGGGGGCTGACGTGGTGGTAACAGCCTCGAGGTGGACGCGGTGGGTTGTGGTCGTTGATTCTTTCGGGCTCTTTTTTGCCTCCTCTGTTGCTGTCTCTACTGTTCTCCTTCTCCACAGCTGAAAGTGAATGACCTTTGGTCAAACTTTGTTTGCTTGCTACCAGCCCGCGGGGAGTCTCTGGCGATAAAGTGGAGTGATCTACATGATCTCTCTCTGTCTCTGTCTCTCTCTCCCTCTCTCTCTCTCTCTCTCTCTCTCTCTCTCTGTGTGTGTGTGTCTCTCTGTCTGTCTGTCTGTCTCTGTCTCTCTGTCTCTCTCTCTCTCTCTCTCTCTGTGTGTGTGTGTGTGTATGTGTATGTGTGTATGTGTGTATGCGTATGTGTGTATGTGAGTGCACGCGCATCTGCAGCCCCCTTCCCGAGGCCACACTGAAGGCCTACTTCGAGAAGGAGGAGGCGAAGACGCGGCCCTACTCCCGCTTTGCAGATTCCTCGGAGGTGGATGAGATGAGAATCGTGGCAGGACACTCCTTCGAGACATTCGAACTCGGGGAGGCCCCAGGCACCACGACTTCTGTTTCAAATGGAGGACAGGTGCCCGACATGTCAGTCAGTCTACTGTTTCCTTCCTGACTCTCTAGACGTCGGCCCGTTGGCGCTTGCTCAGTCGCTGCAGAGCTTTCTTGTCTCCGTGCCTTCGCCACCTAGAGAGTCTGCAACTGCGTCTCGATACCCTCTTGTGGCGACAAAAACTTTTGCCCCTTCTTTTTTTCTCATCTTCGTGCTTCCTCGGTGTCTCACTCACTGCAACTTCAAGCATGCCACTTCGATGCAATTGCAGCTCTGCCAGCATGATCGGAATTCAGGACAATTTCGCCAGCGTGACCTATGCCAAGTTCATCATGCCAAGCGAGACTCAGGATGAAGTCATAGAAGAGGCCAGGGGGGGGCAGCCCGAGATCGAGTCTCTCTTCTGGCAGGACCCCGTGGAGGATGACCGAGAACCCGGGGAAAATCAGATCATCAGAATACAGGTCAGTCAGGCAGCTATAGCATGGAAGGGCCCGCCTGTCCTGAAGACATTGTTGCTTTCTATATTGTGGGACATGCAATCGGATTAGGACAGAAAATGTGCAGAGACTGAAAAGATGCTTTTCAGAGCAAAGTTGGTGCTCTTCACCCGGAGCACCGTCATGCAGTGGATCATGTCACGCACTTATTCTCTGTGTCTTCGAAGGTGAACGGTCAGAGCTCTTTTTGCATGCCCTCTTTGTCCAAACCTTGCTTGAGATCCTTCTCACGTCTTTTGAGGCCTTTTCCCGTTTATTTTCGGATCCATCCACCCAAATTACTTCATCTTTGCACCCCTTCTCTCGGTCTCTTTTGCTGTCTGTCCCCATGAGCAGATAAACAACCAAGAGGAGACCCTGCTGCGATATGACCCGAAGTCAGTCAGTCAGCCAGCCAGCCAGCCATTGATTCTTGTGGCGTCCTCCGGACATAAACATCCCAACCAGATACCTTGTCGGCGAAGTTGAGTTCTCGCACTCCTCAATCGACTTCGTTCAATTGCACATGCCCATCCCTTTTGCATCACTGATGGAAAGTGGCACTGAGTCTTTCTTATGGCAAAGCTCTGCCATCGTGTCTGCAGCGGAGTTCTGACTGGAGTCCCTGCCGTCAACACAGATGCCTCAATGAGCGCTACGGTCCTGAAACGCGACTTTGGGAAGACGGATTTTGTAGACGTCACCGACAGGCCGGTGTCTGTGATCGCACCCGAGGGAGTGCGGGACCGTCTGGCGGTGAATGCAGGCAGCAGTCTGCTCATCTCTCTGGGTATTCGATCAGCTGGAGCCTTTATTCTTCCTGCAGTCGCAAGGGGTCTGGTCAGGAAACTCCCAGGGATCGTCATGTCCTCCTACCAGCTTCTTACAGGGACTCCCAACCTGGTCACGTCGGAAGCACAAATCCGTCAGTCGGTTGGAAGAAGAGGAAATGGAACGACATCCGCTGTGCGCAAATACTGAGCTCATACAAACCTCTCTCTCTCTCTCTCTCTCTCTGTGTGTGTGTGTGTGTGTGTGTGTGTGTGCGTGTGTTTGTGTGTGTGTGTGTGTGTGTGTGTGTGTGTGTGCCCTCGCTCCTTTTCGTGAAAAAATGTTTTTTTTCTTGTTCCCTCTTTTCTTCCGACATCCGCTGACCCGCAGAATCTCTCTGGCGTCTCGCATTGAGGGGACAAAGGCTCTACTATTCCTCTCTGGCGGGAATCAACAGGAACTCTACGGACACGGAGCTGCCCCTCGGAGGTTGGTCTCTTCGCTGTACGTGGGGGTGCTTCCTTTTTTTTTTTTTTTTGACAGTCCACAGTGCATTCTGATACTCTTTGCTGCTGAGTCACCCTGGCTTTCGCATGTTTTTGTTACATTTCTTCAGTTCGGTTGGTATTGCCTTCTGTCTCTTTACGCTTTCCTCATTTCATTGTCTCCCTCCCCACTTCTTCTTTCTGTACAGCCGGAATCCCGGGATACGAAAGGTCTCAAGCCTACCTGGACCTGTACGGCAGTCAGGCAGACGAGAACCGGATGGACACGGAGACACGGGAGAGGCAGATAGCGACCTCTGCAGAAGCAGAGGAGGAAGCGGGAGACAACTCCAACGACAACAACAACGGGAACTTTGCTTCCACAACAACCCTCACCTCGATGCCGATGTCCTCCACCTTGTTGGTCGACGACACAGGAGACACACAGGGGGGACTGTACACGAGTGCGGAATGGGAATCTTTGAGTGACTCTGACACCAGCACAACGAATCTTGACCTCGATACTGCACTGTCGACAAGTTTGAACTCGACATATGACAGGGACACTGCAGAGGTGCCGCTGGAAGACATCGGTCGGTGGCAAGTCTGCATATTACTATTGGCTGAGAAGTATTTCCTCCTGTCATGAAAGTGCGAGAAACTTTTGCTTAGTTCTAAAGAAAGCAAGCGGCCTCTCTGATAAAGTGAGGTGAGAAACCAAGTTTTCCCCTTCACTTTCTTTGCGTGCTTCACCCGATACATGCAGGAAAGAAGAAGCTCTACGTGAGCCTTGTGTCCAAAGTCACACAGGAGGACCGGGACAGGATCACAAATGCAATGCGGTCAGTTGAAGATGCAAGACATAACCAATTAAACAATGAGAAAGGAAGGGCCGATTGCCAGTCTCAGCATGCAGCATCAAATTTTGAGTCAGGAATTAAGTCAAATGTGACAGACAGAATGTGTGCGCGGATGATGAACCTCGAAGACACCTGGGACATAGCTTGCTGATCCACACAGTTCACTCGATGTGCATGTGTGCGATAAGCTTGAATGGTATGCTTGCTAGACTTGGCGCTGCATGCATGGCCGTGCAGCCAGTTTTTTCACTTTTTGAGTTCGACAGCCAGGTTTGAAACGAGGTTTCTCGGCACTCGCTCACCCTTTCGATTTTTTGCACCGAAATGCCTCATTGAAGGCAGAGCTTTCTTGGATGATGACCAGACTCTGCATGCATTTTCTTTCATACAGAATTCTTTTTTCATACAGAAAAATATGAAAGAAAATGCATGCATTGAACGCAGAGCTTTCTTGGATGATGACCAGACTCTGATCGACACAGTCGGCCTCTCAGAAACCGTCAGCCAGGCGGTGGACGTACTACAAGTCAGCTATCATTCCTTCCTCTTCTGTGTGTATATGTATGCGTATATGTATGTTTGTCTGCGTGCCTCCTGTATGATTCTCAATTATGCTATTTAAATGCACTTCTATCTTTACGCTTAAATGGAAAGACACACGGGAAGATCCCAAACTGCTTTCATCTAGGATGCTTCTCGACGCTCTTGCTTTCCCCCACAGACATGTATGTTTTTCTGACGCTCATTTTTGCTTTTCTCCAACGATGGACTGACTGTCATTTGTCTGAGTGTCAGCGTGGATTCAAATTCATGCTCCTGAGAGGACATTGGTCAGCCAGTGTGTCTCTTACTTCTCTGTAATTTATCATGAGATCAGAAACATTTACTACCTTATGCAACTCTGTTGTCTCCTCAATTCTTCCCCCCTTTATTTCTCGCACACACAGTACGTCTTCCTGGTGGTCGGTGCGATCGCCCTTCTCCTGGCTTTCTTCCTCCTGACGATTTCCTTCCAGTCGAACGTCCGGGAGAACGCGTGGGAGTTTGGAGTCATCAGGGCGTTGGGACTCTCGAGGAGTCAGTGTGTCAGACTGTACTCGTATGAGGCCCTAGCACTCACCTCGGCCTCCACCATTCTGGGGGCTGCCATTGGCATCTGTGTAGCGATCACGCTGACTCTGCAGTTCAATCTCTTCACAGAGCTCCCCTTCGAATTTGCATTCCCTCTGCCGATGTTCCTCGTCATGCTGCTTCTCTCTGTCCTCACTGCCATTTGGGGCAGCTACCTGCCCACAATGAAGATGGCAAGCGTGCCGATATCTTTCCTGGTCAGAGGCATGAGTGACAGTTCTTGACGACCGCCAAGTCAGAGTCGAACGGGTTGAGGAGCACATTTGATCAGGAGGGCAAATGTCAGTGCCAGTATTGTATTAGAAAGTGTAAAAACGCACTGGAACTCACAAATCTTTCCTATTGTACAGAAAAAAATCCTTCAAAATACTTGTTTATATGACGCGGGGGGGCATTGACTTAAAGTTTGTTCCTAGCGTCTGGCCTATACGTCTTTCATCTCTTCCTTCTGTCCTGGTTACTGCTCTCGCTGCTATCTCTCTCTCTCATGCGACCTCATACTTGACGCTCCTCCATCCGAATGCCTTTATGATAATTAGTATCTTTTATATTTTTTACTATCATTTGTACTAAAAAACCAATGTCAATCCTCCCAAGCTCCTCCTTGGTTGCACTATATAGTATATACATGTCCTGGCTAGCAGCCAAGATAAATCTATTTACATTATTGCATGTACGCAGTTTCAAGCTCACTTTTAAAACATTTTACTCTAGATTTTACTACTACTAGTAAACTACGCTAACTTTAAGCCTAGCTTCAAGCTATAGATCGAATGAGTTGAATTTAGTGGACCAACTATGTTTTGCCTATATGTTTTGCTTATAAAATGGTGATGACGAACTAAATGTTTTTAAAGTTTGAACCTAACATTAAATCTTTAAATTATATTGCGAGTTATGTTGCCACATGCTGCCACTAGCAGTCTATCTTATAACAACACATACCATATGCAAGAAAAATACATAATATTGTCAACTAATTCGCTTTAATTTATACTGATTTAAACAAAATGTATAATGTTGTTGTACCTCTCCGACATCTGGTTTGCTAGCTGGTTTGATATTTATGATTCTAACATAGCGTTTTAACTTTATAAAGCAGTTTGAACTGAATAGAACTGAACCTCTGCATGAACTTTGATAATGTTGTGTACAGTTGAATCTTTTACTTGGGAAGTAATGAGATTGGCCTCTAATCGATCGACCGTTTGTTTTGAGATGCCTCCGTTTGAAGCCTGTTTGAGCTCCGCCGGGTCGATCGGCGGGCCGCAGCATCGTCAGTGAGAGTTGATTGATTGCAGTCTTCTGCATGCGATTGATAGTAATTGATTGATTATCACGTAAACAGTTTGCGGCACAGGTCTTTTTGGCCTGTGCGGGCCGGCCAGGAAGGTCCGACGCGTGTATGCGCTTTTCCTGGATGCCGCACGTCGAGCGCTCGGCATTGGGGCAGGAGGCCAATCCTCCAGACATTAATCCTAATCCTAATCCTAATCCTATATGATATAACATGATATTGTAATGCATGTTTTACATAGAACTTGTGATAACAGATCTGGAAGTATGTTTTTTTTTTGTTTTGCATAAGGACTACTAACGACTCAAAGACCGAGTCGAAGGGCAGTTCGATCATCTGAGTCATGATATGGGCTTGACAGTCTTGACTCAGACGTGAAAAACAGTGTCTTATTCTACGGCAGCATCTAGGGCGGCACTATGTTACGCACGCGGGACCCTCCGTCACATGGATCATCCCGCACCCAGTCTGATTGGCGCAAAACGGCTGTAAGAAAAGCAGCCTGCGTTTTCATCCAATTTCAAGTCCGAGTCCATTGAATTCGTATGACCTTTGCATGCACATTGCCAGGCTTTAAACTGGCAAGTGCTGACATGCACTTTCTGTGCTTTTCGCATTCCATTCTTTGTCATGTTTTGCTTCCTACCCTAATGCTTTCACGCCCGTCCTGTTCTGTCTCATCTGCGTTGCTCTTCGAAACTCAATCAGAAAGGAAATGCACGGGAGGTGAAGACGAGGGCACTGAAGGGGCGCGCTCCTTTCCTGCGGACACACGGTACAGCCAAAATAAAGTCATCCACACTCTTGATACAGTATTAATGATCCCGTGGAAGGATCGGTGAGTCACAGGCGGATTAGATGAAGACTCATGGGCTGTGATTGCGCTGAATCGAGATTCGGGGGGAGGCTTTGACCAACGCTGACTTCATTTCGCGCCTTCTTTTGTTCGAATTTACATCAGGCACTGCCCCATGCTTTTGTTCCGTGCAGATATTTTTTTATCTTTGCCAAAGACCTCATGGGGTACCTGTCGGCCAACAGTCCTGCCCGTCTGCTTGCATGCAGTCACCCCATTTGTGCAACATCTGCACAACTAGGTCTTGAAAGCATCCACACGTGAGGCAATTCAATCCTGCCTCTCACAGGGAGAGGCTGAAGACGAAAAGCAAAGCAAAGCACCAGAGGGCAGTCAAGCAAGCCGAGCTGCGTGTGCCAGAAGACTCATCGCCCTTCATCTGGTAGGAAGCGTATTCGTTGTTGATACTTGCAGCACTGCAGACCCCGGTGGCGTAGTCGAAGGTCTCAGACACAGAACTGCTGGAGCAATCTGTGGAAGACCCGTACTGTTCCATCGTCAGGGTCTTTGCTGAAGTGTCCCAAGAGACTTTGTTGGAAGCCGACGAACTCCACTGCACACATGTGCCGCTGTCGACGCATTTCTCTGTTCCAGAGCAACTGGAGTCTGTGTACATACAGAATTGCGTGGCAGCATTCGAAACAACAGCAACAGAAAGGGAGATGTAAAACCAGACCCTCATAGTACCGAGTTCCTTCAGGAGCTCAAACTGATCAAAGTTCGTGGTGAAAGCCAGGCTGTGTTAATTGTCCTTACACTGTTGCTCGATTCGCCGTACGTACCAGTTGCACGCGCACGTGACCAACTTCCCCCAAGGAATTGAGACGCTCTGTATGGTTCTTCTCAAGCATCAACCTACATCAACCTTCGGGACGAAACCTCAGTGCGTGAAGGTGGACAAACGTACCTGCGTCCCTGTCACACATCGTTGCTGTACCGAGCTCAGTGGATCTATTGATATATATAGTATTGAAAGAGCTAGGGATAGCTAGGGCATGCAATGATGACATATGCTGCAGCGGTCGGACCCAGGACCGCGCGACCCTGCATGCATTAGGTAATCTCAATCATAAATAGACATCGTAGGGACTTTCTATAGAGAAAAAAACAACAAATCTCTAAAAAAATAGATAGAAATCAGCCACACAAGTATAAATTTTATTTTAAATAGAGAACTCAGTAATGACCCACAAAAAGTATAAAAACACTCAAATGTCTGTTATTTTCTAAATTAAGTCTCTGCACGAGCTTCTGCACGGGCAGCGCACTGACCATCTTGCAGGCACCTGACGTTTCTGGGGTCTCTTCGGCAGATGTCACATGCATTGCGAGGCCGTCCAACGTCTCTACGGGGAGGCAAAGGGGGAAGAACAACCGAACAACTTCTTGCACCGCCACACTCTTTTACACACCCCCCACAACGAAAACAGCGGCCACACACATGCGCCCACAACAGGGGCAATCCATAGAGCCATGTTCCATCCTCATCGACCATCCGAGCCTTCCACTCGGGCCCATAGGTAAAAACGAGACCTCTCATGGTCTCTTCTTCTAGCTTCTCCATCTCCCCCCTTCCTATGAATGCGCCCCGCACTTGGATTTTCTTGAAAGAACGGGTCCATTTCATAATCCGCCCTCTCGCATATTCTATTGCATAAAGAGCACCTGTGAAATCAGCCTCCACTTCGTAGGAGACCGTCTGTGATTTCACAACATCCACCACATACACCCTCACGCTGCTTCTGTCTAAACAAGACAGCCACGGCGTCCCTTTCCCTGGCTCTGACGAGAAATGAAAGAAAAAACCTTTCGGTTTTCCCAAACCGAACACGCGAGCAGCAGCAATCTGTTTAGCTTTCTTTCCTCCATCCCGTGGGCCTGCCGTTTCCGTTCCACACCATATCCGGAGAGTTTCTCCAGGCGACGTCACTCCCAGCAACACATAATTTACGTGATCGTCTCGGACTACCTTCTGGCTTCCCACTTCTACATCTCTTTCTCTCAAAACGCGTTCAACTTCTTCCCTCTCTACCCAGTCACATGTTCCTGCACTTACCCGCTGCCAACTTTCATAGAGTAAAGGAGGTAGAGGACGAGCCATCATCTGGCGGCGTAGCCGCCCCCCTGCTCCAGGCTTTTCTACACGCCAAACAGAAATGAAAAGATAAAAAATATCGCCATTTTAGCCTGAAAACAGTACGAATCGCATCGGAAAATTATCACGATCTCAGATCTGGTCTTCGTTTTGAATGTCGTAGCTTCTGTGCCACTTTTCATTTGAGATTGGTCGGGAAAAAGAAAAGAACAGAGAGAGACGGTGGCAACAGATTGGTATCCGTGCGACTGCATGCATGTGCAATGTTCTATGACGCACGCACGCATATGCCTGCATGGCCAGGTCAGGCAGCCATCCGTCTACAGTAACACTGTCCCATCCAAGCTCAAAAATGTCGTTTTATAAGTGAGATTACCTAATGGGCCGAAGCACATGCATGCATGCAGGTTGAGCGTCAGTTCTTCCGCGCAATCTTCGATCGTCCGATGTCCGGGCGATGCATGATCCCCGATCCGCACACATGCATGCATGCAGCTCATTGCAGCTCGAAAATGCAGATCGCGCGTCGTGCGGACTGACATCGGACTGGCAGTCTCAGCATGTCTCAGCTACATTCACACTTCATCAGCTCGAGTCGACGGTTCCGACATATCTCCCCGGATCTGAACACTTTTCCGATCAGAGGATCTGAACGCCTATATATAGGCGGCGGGCGGGCGGCCCGGTCACGGCCGGAGGCCGTGATCGGCCCCTATATATAGGGCGTAAGTCGTTCAGATCGGTCGGGGTCACGGACGGAGGCCTATAAAAGGCTTCAGATCGTGGTTCAGATTCGGCTTATTTAGCTTTTCAGATGCAGCGGCACGCAGATCGACGCCCGGCCTGGGCCCTCTGCACGCTGCCATGAGGCATGTATGCCGGGGTCCTCTCATGCATGCACGGTATAGGCCAGTGAGGAGCCTGCATGGCAGCCTTCGCGATCCCATTCCGTTTCTGCCATCTCACGTCTCTTCCTCTTTATATATCACTTTTCTTCCTGTATGTTTTTGTTGTACGGGTCCACTGAATGCATTTGAAGTTCTTGTTCCGTTCCACTCTCTTAGCACCTCGTTCTCATTTTTTAATCAGGCCCTGGGGGTACGAGACGGCGTAGACAAACGCAGCGTAGACGGGTTTACCATGGCAAGCCTACAGCCGAGGCATCTCCGCAAAAGGTCAGCGTTTTACACTCCGTCTCACTCTTTCACTCTTTCACTCCATGTGCTTCTGCGCGCATATGTATGTACGTGCTTTCTGTCTCTGTTCCTCGCAAACGGTGAGTATGTATGTATGTGTGTGTGTGTGTGTGTGTATGTCTGTGTGTCTGTGTGTCTGTGTATCTGTGTGTGTATGTGTGTGTGTGAGAGAGAGAGAGAGAAAGAAAAAGTGTGTGTAAGTGTGTGTGTGTATGTATGTGTGTGTGTGTGTGTGTGTGTGTGTGTGTGAGTATGAGTGTGTATGTGTGTGTGCCCGTCTGTCTGTCTGTCTGTCTGTCTGTCTGTCTGTCCGAAAGAAAGGAAACGATTCGGAAAAAGTGAAGTGAAGAAGAGACGATATAGTCTGTCTATACGTGCGGGCGCGTGCGTGCATTCTGCTTATGTTCCTCACAAGACGATTCAACTGTCGATTTTTCTCTTAGATGAGGGAGATGACGAAGACTCGGAGGACGGTGATGAAGCTGAAGTCTTGAACAAGGTCGAGGAAGAGGCGGGGGAAGAGGGTGCTTCCGTACAAGGTCAGCCTTTCAATCCTTTCTTCTCTCATCTGCATCTGCGTATGTATGTGTATGTGTGTGCCTCTGTATGTCTGAGTGTGTGTCTTTGTGTCTGTCTCTGTCTCTGTCTGTCTCTTTCTCTCTTTTCTCTCTCTTTTTCTCTCTTTCTCTCTTTTTCTCTTTCTCTCTCTCTCTCTCTCTTTCTCTCTCTTTCTTTCTCTCTCTCTCTGCTAGCTCTGTATGTGTGTGTGTGTGTGTGTGTGTGTGTGTGTGTGTACGTATGTGTATGTGTGTGTGTGTGTGTGTGTGTGTGTGTACGTATGTGTGTGTGTGTGTGTGTGTGTCTGTGTGTGTGTGTGTATGTATGTGTGCCTCTGTGTGTCTGAGTATGTATCTTTGTGTCTGTGTCTGTCTCTGTCTCTGTCTCTGTCTGCCTCTCTCTTTTTTTTCTCTCTTTCTCTCTCTCTGTATGTGTGTGTGTGTGTGTGTGTGTGTGTGTGTATGTGTGTGTGTGTGTGTGTGTCTATACTAGGTGTGTGTGTATTAGATGATGACAAGAACGAGTAGTGGTTATTCTATATGCCTCCGCGAGATCACCGGCCGGCACAGCGGAGCCTGCATGCATGAGGCCCCCGCGGGGGTCACCCGGCCGGTCCGGGGTGCCCTTGCTGCCGAGTCGCCA